>ML787289.1:548501-663309 GCA_009831015.1 Picea engelmannii | reverse complement strand
AGACATAACAATTGTTAATTCAGTTTGTGAATGACAGGTTTATCTTCTTCATAGATTGAATTGTTAAATATAATTCTTTGCATAACAGGTTTCCCTTTATTGCAGAGCTTTATAATCATAAGATTGTTATGATTTTCTTTTATTTCTTGTTTGTCCTGTAAAACACTTCAAGGAGCAGCACAACCAATCGTTTACAAAAATCTTACGGACCAACCGGTGCGAGTTTTCTCCTCCGACCAGCTTAGAAGTTATCATACACAGGGCAGACTTGGAGCGTTTCCTGGTCAATTAATTTGTTGTTTACTGTTTTCATTAAGTAGTTTAATTCAGATATAAGTTTAATTAGATTTATATTAGATTGTTTAATTTCAGTAATTATATTAGATTGTTTAATTTCAGTTATGTTTATTTCTTTTTCATAAAATATAAAAATAAAAAAGATTCTTGGCTGTCTTAGGGCAGAAAACACATGAGTTTTGCAGGTTTTAATTAAATCTGTAGATTGTTTATAGTGTACATTTGTGAATAAGTAATATTGCAGCTGGTAATTAGATAGTTGATTTGAGTTATTATAATAGTAATTAGTAGATTGTGTATAATAGTTAGAATAGTTTATTTCTAGTTTTATTTAGTTTGTTTTAATTAGATTAGTGTATTAGTTAGTTTTAATTAGTTTAGTTTCTTTTATTTAATTTTAGTTTCTTTTATTAGTTTTAGTTAGATTACTTAGCTCAGATCAATTCTCTCTTTGGTTTTCTTAAAAGACCTTAGAGCGGGCAACGAAGCCGTTAAACTCGTTAGGGTGGTCCATTCCAAACGACTTGGGTTATTTAGACAACCCCGGACCGGTTCCACTCTCCCAGTTGACAGACAGTCAATTTTTCCTGTCAACAAATGGTGCTAGAAGGAGGGCCTGAACTTAATTAATGGCATGAGGCGGTCACAAGACTCCTCCTCCACCTAATCTCACACCTATAGTGACTAGAAGCCATTCACAAGATAATATCCCCCCCTCAAACAACAACTACTTCAACCAAAGATCCACAGATCACAGTTGAGCCAGCAACGCCTAATCCTATAGGTGGTGATCCCCAAGAGATCGTTCGTCAATCTCTTATCAGAACACATAGTGCATTAGCTAGTCTTAGGCGACCAAACCGCCCGTGGGGTCAACCTTTAGACTTATCTGATATCAGAGAATAGTTAGGTAACATAGACCTCACTGTGAATCCTACAGATCCAAACACAAATCCTGCTGCAGGAGGATCTGGGATACCTCCTTCACCACCTCCTTCATCTCCTTCCTCTTCCAGGGGAGATTCCTCTTCTGATGAAGGCAAACCACCTTCTCAGCCTTCCACACCCAATTCCCCAATGGAAAATCATAACAACCCTGCTAGACCCTGGTTGGACCAGGATGCTGTAGCTGTACCTGGAGCCCAACACCCTTTACCTAAGCACCCAGAGAAATGGCTTCCTAAGTTTGATCTTGATTCAAAACAGATAGCCCAAGATCATATCAAAAAATTTATGTTAGCCATCAGACTCCGTAATGTTGAACATGAAGATGTTGTCTGTAGGTTGTTCCCTTACACCTTTGAGGGTAATGCATCCACTTGGTACTTTGCCCAATAGCCCCATACCATAGTGTCTTGGGAAAATTTTGAGTCATGCTTTTTGGAAAAATTCAGAGATGGCAAACCTCCGGAAGTCTTAGTCATGGATCTTTCAAGTTTAAAAATGAACTCAAAAGAAAAAGTTAAAGATTTTAATCAAAGATTTTTGACACTTAAAAATAGAATCCCAACAGACTCTATGCTTGTTGAGAGTCTTGTAATAGCTTACTATACTAAATCCCTACATCAAAGTATAGCTATTTGGGTGAAACGATCCAAAAAAACCACGTTGTTAGAAGCCTTTGAAGAGGCCACTCAGATTGAAAAAGACATACTCAGTCTAAAAGACTCTTCTAGCAACGAAGCTGAGACTATTTCTTCTTACAAAAAGAAGATTGAAATTCTCCCCAGACCTACACAAAACAAAACATAACCTGAAAACTCTGATTTGGAAAATTTAACCAAAGTTGTACAAAAGTTATCTATTCAAGTAATAGATTTGAAAAGGTCGATAGAAGAAGCCTGTTAGAGTAAAGGACCTTACAAAACTCCTTTCCGAAATCCTTTTCAAACCAACCGGCCTAATTCAAACCCCGAAGGCTTGAACCTAGAAAGTTTGCAATATGCTCTTCAGACAATTCTAGGATCTCAAGATGACTTGATGCCTCCTGAAACCCCTCAAGAGGAAGTCGAGAAGGAAACAACTCAAGAAGAAGAGTCTTCTCCAAACATCTTTGGACACTTCTCGGATAGTATCTTCCAAGCTAACTTCGAGACTGTTCATCCTTACAACACTAGGAGCAAGACATCAAACAAACCTCCTACCGAGAACACTACAACTTCACCTCCAAAGCCATCTAAATCAATAGAAATTAAACAAAGTAATGCTGGCCCTAAAATAGATTATGATGTTGTTGAATATCTTAAAAAATTACGGGCTAACATTTCTATTTATGAGTTGTTGAAATTTCCATTTTTGTTACAGAAAATGTTGCAAAATATTTCGGACAATGGCAAGAATGGTAATTCTAATGGTAATAAGGTTGTGCAAAGCAAGGTTCCATAGAAGACTTCCGCAAAAAATAATCCTGATCCTCAAGATAAAGGAAGCCTTCCTGTAACTCCTGTAAATAATGTAAATAATGTAAATAACGCAAGTAGTGTAGATAAAGTAGCATTAGAAAACGCGAGTAAGAAACCACAAGATACAACTCTAAGTACTCGCAAGAATGTACCTCCTTTTCTTTTAACTTTCAAAATCTTCAACATAAATGTGCATAATTGTATGGTTGACTCAGGAGCATTATCAAACGTGATGCCTTGGTCAGTCTGCCAAACGATTAACGCCGAAGTAGAACCATCTTCTTTGAAAATCATACAACTTGATCGAACAGATGTTAAAGTTATAGGCGAGCTAAAAAATGTATTGATTAGATTATCGTCTAACCCAAAGGTTCATCAAGTTATTGATATAATTGTGGTGGATATTCCAGAAGTGTATGGTTTGTTTTTGAGCAGGGACTAGTCGGAGAAGCTACATGGTTACTTCTCAATGGACTGGTCTCACTTATGGCTTCCAGAAAACGGTAAGCCCAACAAGATTAGGGTGAATCGTGAGCGTTACCTCAAGTTCACGGTAACAGACTTAAATGACCCGAATGAACCATATACACCTCCGGCTGATTCACCTGAAGTCCAAGGGATGGACACCTTCTTTGGAAATTTCATGGCTGAAGTTTCACTTATCAACGATCCGCAACAACAGTCCGAGATCCTAACATGTACGCAACCAACAGCTTCTATCCAACAATCTGGTGAACCCGATGGAAATCAAATTTGGTCTCTATATTTTGACGGTTCCAAGTCTAAAGAAGGAGCTGCTGCAGGATGCATCATTATCGATCCGGCAGGTAACAAAACATTATTGGCTTGTAGGCTAGAATTTGAATGTACTAACAATATTGCAGAATATGAGGCTTTATTACAAGGTCTCAGAAAAGCCTTGGACATGCACATTCAAAATCTGACTGTATTCGGTGACTCTGAGATAGTGGTTAGACAGGTGAAAGATTCTATACACTGTCTTTCCCCTCATCTCAAATGTTACCAGTCTGAGGTATGGAGTTTAATGAACAAATTTTCTTATTTTAATATAAATTCCATCCCTAGATTAAATAATGCTGAAGCAGATCTACTCGCTAATGTTGCTTCTAAACTTCTTCCTGCAGAAGGCTTATCTCCAAACGCATTCTCTGTGGAGCTATTGTTTTGACCATCTATTCCTGACAATATCACAAACTGGAGAGTATTTGACGATGATCAACAAATCATTAACTTTATGCACATGGAAGAAACATTCCAAGGCACTGTGATAGATGAACAAATGCACGACGACAATTTGCACGACTTTACGGTAATACCTAATCCGAAATCTCCTGAGGCTCTATCGGACATGGTAAATCTCATACCCAAATCTGTTGTTAGACTAGAAAAGTTTTATGATTTTGAAGAGAAATTTAAAAAGACGATCAATTGCAAAACCAACAGCTCCTCATTGTCTTATGAAAAAGTCAATTTAGGGACTAGTGAAAATCCTCAGTGTATCAACTTAGGCTTGGGATGTTCTAGAAAAGAAAAAGTTGCTTTTGTTAAATTATTCAAAGAATTCAAGGATGTCTTTGCATGGACTTACGATGATCTTAAAACGTTCGATCCTAATATTATACAACATGTCATCCCGATGAAGCCCCAAACCTTGCCCTTCCAACAGAAACTGAGGAAAATGCATCCTAAACTAGAGCCGGTCGTACAAAAAGAATTGAACAAACTCCTTAGTGCTAAAATAATTTTTCCTGTTAGACACACTCAATGGGTATCCAAACTCGTCCCAGTGCAGAAGAAAAACGGGGAAATTTGACTTTGTGTTGATTTCTGAAACCTCAACAAAGCGTCTGATAAAGATAATTATCCTATCCCTCCCATGGAACAGATCTTGCAACAAGTATCTAGTTCTGAGAGGCTATCCTTACTAGATGGTTTCTCTGGATACAACCAAGTAATGATGTCTCTGCCAGACCAACTGAAAACTACCTTCCGTACCCCATGGGGCACTTATGCTTATTGCAAAATGCCCTTTGGATTGATCAATGCCAGTGCTACCTTTCAAAGAGCAATGGACATTGCTTTTAGAGGTTTAATCAATCATTCCATAGTAGTCTACTTAGATGATGTGACTGTTTATTCTAAGAACAAAGACGATCATTTAGCTCACTTACGAGCTGTTTTGCTACGATGTCGTAAATACGACATCTCCTTGAACCTCAAGAAGTCCATCTTTGCAGTAGAACAGGGTAAATTACTAGGATTCATTGTGTCTAGTGATGGAATGATTATTGACCCTGAGTGGACCCAAGTCATCGCTAAACTTCCCCCACCTACCTCTAAAAAATCCATGCAGTCTTTCCTAGGCCAGATTAATTTCGTGAGAAGATTTATCCCCAGTTTCTCCGAAATGGTCAGACCTCTCCAGAACCTGATCAAGAAAGACACCCAATATCACTATGGACCCACAGAAAACCAAGCTTTCAATGCTATAAAGAAGACCATAATAGACGCTTCGTCTCTCATGAGCCCTGATTTCTCTCAAGACTTTACACTCTATACTTTTGCCTCTGATCGTTCCTATGTCGTAGTCCCAACTTAGAAGAATTCCGAGGACAACGAAGTACCTATCGCCTTTATGAGATCTGCTTTCAAAGGTGTTGAACTTAACTACCCAGCAGTCGATCGACAAGCCTACGCTGTCTTCAAAGCAGTTAAGCATTTCTGTTCTTATCTTCTGAAGTCAAGGACGAAGGTCATTGTCCCCTACCCTGCCGTTAGGAACTTGTTAGTGAAAAAAGAGTTAGGAGAGAAAAGAGCCAATTGGGTCACCTCCTTGCAGGAGTATGACTTAGAAATCACCCCAGCACAGATCGTGAGAGGCCAAGGGTTGTGTAATTTGGTAGTTTATTCAGAAACCAAACAACAAGAAGATAGTGATACGTCAAACCTAGAACAACGCGATCAGAGTTTGATTTGTTGTACACAAAACCTCGTAAGTCCTTAGTACTATGATATTAGACACTGTCTTCAACATGGATCAGCACCCCGTCACCTTGACCCAGCCAAAAGAAGAGCATTGAGACTAAATTCCACCTCCTTTCATCTAGTTAACGGTATACTGTTTCGTTAAAATTTTGACGGCGTACTGATGCGTTGTCTTGAAAAGGACGAAGCAGAGAAAGTCTTGCTCGAGTTGCATGTTGGAGAAGCTGGTGGTCACTTCGGTGGTGATACCACTGCTCATAAATTTTTAAGAGATGGTTACTACTGGCCAACGCTTTTTAGGGACGCCCATGCCTTGTGTTGTAAATGTATCATTTGTCAGAAAGCATCAGGGCGGTTGCAAAAACCAGCCTTCCCCTTGCAACCCGTTTCAGTCGATTCTCCTTTCCAGCAATGGGGCCTTGATATCATTGGTCCTATTAACCCTCCATCCTCACAACAACACAAATATATTGTGACAGCCACTGATTACTTTACTCGATGGTCTGAAGCCGCCGCGCTGAGAACTGTTAACACAAGTCAGGTGATCGCTTTTCTAAACTCGAATATCATCACCCATTTTGGTATCCCTGATTGTCTAGTCTTTGATAACGCTTCATACTTTTCTTCTCTTGATATGAGTGAGTTTGCCTTAGAAAAGGGAATAAAGATGAAGTATTCTGCTAGTTATTACCCCCAGGGCAACGACTTAGCAGAGTCAACCAACAAGAACTTGATCAAAATTATCAAGAGAACCGTAGCTGAAAATCACAAGAACTGGCACAATGCACTGCTTAACGCATTGTGGGCTGATAGGGTAACACCCAAAGCTGCTATAGGTAATTCCCCCTTTTTTCTCGTTTATGGAAGAGAAGCCATTCTGCCACCTCACATTCTTCTTCCTTCGCTCCAATTGTCACAAAAATTCCAAGAAGAAGATTGTCCCCCTTTAGAAAGTCATATTAACGCTTTGATGAAGTTAGAAGAAATAAGAACCCAAGCTAAGCGTAAGTTAGATCAACATCAACAACTGATTAAAAACTGGTTCGATTCTAATTCTGCTTCAGATAGTAATTTTGAAGTAGGCGATCTCATTTTAAAGTGGGACAAACCACACGAAGGGAAGGGTGAACATACCAAGTTTCAAAATTTGTGGCTTGGGCCATTTTTGATTGCTGAAAAGTTGGATCCTAGTTCCTTTCGATTACAGAATCTTGAAGGGAAGCTTGACACCTATCCGGTGAATGACCGAGCCTTGAAAAGATACTTCGCTTGATTTCTACCCTTGTATATTATGTAAAGATTTCCTTTTGTTTTTATTTTGCCTTTGTTTTTGTTTTTGTTTTTGATTTGGATTGATCAGTTTTTTATGTTTTTGAAATGTATGCATGCCTGTACACTGATCTATTCAGACAAAGACCATAAAAAAATCTCTTCGCTGAAATAACTTCTGAAAGATTGTACGAACATCAGTGATATATTTATAAAAATGATATTTATGTTGAAAATTTTTGTTGTTTGAAAGAAGTTTACTGATTTCAATCTCTAAGCAAAGTTTGTCATGACCATATTTATCTTTTTACGCTGTCCCTTTTCCGTAAAGGAATGACTCAAATGGATGTCTCCCTGTCAAAGTAAGTTGTTTTAGAAATAAAACATTTCTAGAGATGAATAAAGGACAGTATCAAAAAAATTCTGATGAGGTCTAAAAAAAATATGATAAAATATCAAGATTTTTTCAGCGTCACCCCGCTCAGCTATACACAAAAGAAAAACAAAATAAAAATGTTAATAAGAGCTGTGGGAAGTGTTTGTAAACTCGCCGGGATACTGAACAGGTCCGCTGGTAGCGGGTAAATGCAAGCATGGCGCTAAGACAACTTCGCCGGGGTACTGAACAGGCCTGCTGGTAGCGAAGCAATGTCGGGTAAATGAAAATCTGCGTAAAAAATTATAAGAAACCTCTTTTAAAGTCCTTTATTCTAATCTAGAACTTCTTCACAGGATACAGACGTCTGAGTGGGTTAAATGGCAACCCTTTCGAGGCTATAGACGCCTGCTGGAAACAGTGGCCATGCCAACAGTATTGAAGATTTTATCATAAAAATCATGACTTGCTGATCTTAAGACTATCATTAGTTTGCATCTTTTAAAACATCGCTGGAAAAGATAGTAAATGATGATGTTTGTACGATTTTCTGATGGTTTTTTTTGAGTTGAATTTTTCTTTGAAGTCTTAATCTGAATTTGTTTCTTTTGAAAGAGATAACTGCTTCTCCCAGTGTGTCGCCATTGTTGGTAGCCAATTCAATTTTTTCAATTGCCCTTAAAGCTTCCTACACCTATGTCTACTGAACTTCAAATTTCTGTCGCATTTTGCAAACAGAAGACATTTTCATTTCCTGCGACATTTGCAAATTAGTTTCAATTTATTTTTTCACGACTGAAAGCGTGAAAACCCCTCCATATTTATTTGAATTGTCATGAGCTTCTCATTGATTTGCTGATTGGTACTTACCTTTGGTTTATTTTTCAAACTATGTCCATTTGCCTATTATCACTCTGATTGCGCAACTTGATTTTTGTTTAATTAATGAGACATTGAGCATGTTGATTGATCAATTATACTTGATTATATAGGGGTCATGGTGATTTAAAGGTTTTTATGTGATATGATCCTTATTATCTTAAATCTCATGGCTTATCGATTTTATGAAATCTCTTGTTGAAATGTTTTATGAACTTTGATTTTGCAAAAGGCGCATGGGTCACATATAAGGTTGATTTCGCATTGAATGGAAATGTTTGATTATACACATGGCGCGTTGGTGAATCATTTGGATTTTACGTTGGTTTTGATTATACACTTGGCGCATTGATATAGTTTATGGTTTTGGTTTTACATTGATTAATGGCACGTTGATATGACTATCCACCGCTCGAAATTTCTCGGGTTGGCTGATTAGTGTGGTTTAAACGCTATGATGAGTGATTGAAAAACACTATATTGTGTCATTAATCTACTTCATGGCGATGATAATCCCACCACCATCGCACACATACATTAATTCATTCCCCTTTGAGCGCTTGCAGCTGTTAGCCTTAACGACTTTTTCTGCCCTGTGTATTCTTGTGTTCAATTCAAACCCTACCATGCACCCACACCATGGCTCCGGTCGTAAGGGATGAAACCAATGGCATCCAGGCATTGTTCATGTTTGATGGCGCTTACAACGACCTGGAGGAATTCAGATGGCTCTCGTTTATACGAAAGTTTGATGGCTTTAACCCTGATGTGGCTCGACAATTTGCATTAACCTTCGATGGATGCCGAGCCAAGGTTGGGGATGTGCAGTTAGAAATTGATGAGAAATTTCTCAGTTTGGCTACTGTTCTGCCTGCTATCGGACATAAGTGGTCGAAAAATTGTAAAGTGGAAGATGTCCCGTGGACATTACTCTTCCAGTCACGAAGGGTGAGTTCCTGTGACAAGGGTTTGCCCGCAAATATGCTCAAGAAATGCTGGCATGACTTGCTCATGGTAACCAAGTAGTTCATTACTTGCGAGGGCCGATATGGTTTCATTTTCTTGTATCACCTTCGGCTACTTATGGTTTTCATGGGGTATGAGCTTAATATGCCTTACTACTTGCATAGGAGTCTATTTAAAATGTCTAAAAGGTACAAACAGAACCAGTCTGATACCAATCTTTTTCATTTTGGTTTAATTAAAATGCTTATAGTTTGTAAGTTGGGGTTAAGCCGAGACTGTTGGGAGGATTTTCTTAAACGCAATAATTTTGGTGACTCAAGCCCACCACAGGTTGACAAGCCTGTGGTGAGCGAGTGAAAATCGATACCCCCTGTGCCTTACTGTGCTCTGTTACCTAAACCCCTACCCGATTCTCCTATTGACCTACCCGGTTCTGTAACCAAACGTGTTGAAGCTGCTAAACCTGTGGCTAAAAGGTCTAAAGACAAACCCACTGCCAATTCTAAAGGCAAGAAAAATGCTCGGTTAATCTCTCACATGGAAAGAAACAAACCAAAAGCACCTGTCAACCCCGACCCTGTTATGGTGAGTGAATACTCCGACTCAGAGATTGAACGTTACCTGGAAAGTGAGTATCCCTATTCTAAAGGTCTGTGTGATAAACCCGCATACGACTTTGTGAAGAACCTACCACCTTGTTTTCAAAATGATCCCAATTTCCTAGGCATCAAAATGCCTTGTGAAACCCCAGGTAACTCTTCAAAACCCCCTCCTTCTTTAACCGAACCAACTGCTCCACCATGTGATCAGTGTGGCTCATGGTTGGAAAGGTATTACCTCGACGTGCCAAAGTTGCAGTCCAGAATTCATGCTATGGAGGACCAAGTTGCAAAGATCACCAGTCAAAAGGAAAATATGCCACCCACTAATAATAAACAACGAACAACAGGTTCGATTTTGTTCAAGAACGTGGAGTCGGCTACAACAGTCGTCAATTCAAAATTGGCGTAGCTCGAACAACCTCACTGGTATGACTTTCACTTATTTATATGGCATACTCATAAACTCTGTTTATATCATGGATCTGCTATGTCGCATAAGCATGCACTATTGTATATAATTTGGTTTTGATAAATCAATTTTCATCATCGTTTAATTTTGATTGGATTTGGCTTTGATTCGATGGATTGTCGGATAGATTTGATTGTTCCAATTTAGCTTCAATCGGATGCTCTGTTGATCATTGAAGTTGTTAATATTTTCCAAACATAGGTTGTTTCTGGTATTCCGATTTTGAACACAGTCAATGGCACGATTTGAATTGGTTATGTTCTATACGATATGATTGAAAAATGGGTTAACTGTTTTCCATGTCCTTTGACCAATTCAAATACTATTCTATTAATACATAACCAGATTGCAACTGATTCGATTCACGTTGTTTGACCATTTCGATTCGTATATTGTTTGAATTTGATTCTGCCCAGGATTACGATTTGTTTCTATAATTAACTCAGTGAATATTTGTATCGATTATTGCCCAGTTTATGGATTCTGTTGATTTTATCACGCCCCTGTCTGTTGACTGTGTGGTGATCAATCACGAAAATTGTTGGGTCGATATTCATTGAGTATGATTTCATGTGATTACAATTGAAACAATTTACCTATCGTTGCACTTAATTGAATGATATCAATCTGTTGATAAGACTATAACGAGTCAATTATGGTTACGATCATTATTTTGGTCATATCTGTTAACTGTGTGACACTCAGCGAACAAAGTTTATGGCAAAATTTGTGGATGTTGTTATGAATGTTTCGTTTTGACTATAATCGTAACAGTTTGGTATTTGATATGAATTTTATGCACGGCTGTAACCAATCGATTATGATTGTGTTCGATTATAACTATATCGATTTTGGATTACATCACAATTTACTTGTAATTGCATTTGGATATGAAACAGTGTGTTCATTATTTGACCCGATTCTATGGCAATTAAAAAGCAGAGCATTCTTATCCTATTTCGATTGCATCCTTTTCAATTTGATTTGATTTGAATAATAAATTTTCTTGAACCATTAGTAATTCGATTTTAATGTTCATTAAAAGAAAATTGGATTGTTTCAAAAGATTTTATTTGATTTCTATCTGATCATGTTTGCTATTTTAGACTAGCTACAGAATCAGATGATTCTGTAGCTAAGTCTGTAGGATCAATTTTTTAGTGTTTTGTTACTGAAATATCTTTTTAATTTGATATTTGTGTTCTATTGCAGGTAAATTCGAATTTGCAATTGAGTTGTTGAGCAGTTAGGGGATGTTTCAAAGATTTCACTTGCATTTTATTTGCTTAGTTTAGTTGATTTTGGGATATCTCCCAGATTATGTAAAACAATTTGATATTATCCACAAGAAAGTTTTACCTTGTGAAGAGACCTATATATACTTATGATTTTTGTAATAATCATCATCCTCATTCGTGGGAGAACAAGGATATGGAGTTCTAATACAGACTGAAGCAGAATTGATGTTTTGTCACAACTTTAGCTTCTCAATATATCAACATCTTGTTTCATGTTTTGTATATCAATTTGTTTATGGTTTATGACTACTTTAGCTATCTAAATCATGTGAAAATGATATAATTTTAATCGCTGTTATCCATATCTTGTTTCTTCCAAATATATAAAAGACATAACAATTGTTAATTCAGTTTGTGAATGACAGGTTTATCTTCTTCATAGATTGAATTGTTAAATATAATTCTTTGCATAACAGGTTTCCCTTTATTGCAGAGCTTTATAATCATAAGATTGTTATGATTTTCTTTTATGTCTTGTTTGTCCTGTAAAACACTTCAAGGAGTAGCACAACTAATCGTTTACGAAAATCTTACGGACCAACCGGTGCGAGTTTTCTCCTCCGACCAGCTTAGAAGTTATCATACACAGGGTAGACTTGGAGCGTTTCCAGGTCAATTAGTTTGTTGTTTACTGTTTTCATTAAGTAGTTTAATTCATATATAAGTTTAATTCGATTTATATTAGATTGTTTAATTTCAATAATTATATTAGATTGTTTAATTTCAGTTATGTTTATTTCTTTTTCATAAAATATAAAAATAAAAAAGATTCTTGGCTGTCTTAGGGCATAAAACACATGAGTTTTGCAGGTTTTAATTAAATCTGTAGATTGTTTATAGTGTACATTTGTGAATAAGTAATATTGCAGCTGGTAATTAGATAGTTGATTTGAGTTATTATAATAGTAATTAGTAGATTGTAGATAATAGTTAGAATAGTTTATTTCTAGTTTTATTTAGTTTGTTTTAATTAGATTAGTGTATTAGTTAGTTTTAATTAGTTTAGTTTCTTTTATTTAATTTTAGTTTCTTTTATTAGTTTTAGTTAGATTACTTATCTCTGATCAATTCTCTCTTTGGTTTTCTTAAAATACCTTAGAGCAGCCAACGGAGCCGTTAAACTCGTCAGGGTGGTCCATTCCAAACAACTTGGGTTATTTAGACAACCCCGGACCGATTCCACTCTCCCAGTTGACGAATGGTCAATTTCGCCCGTCAACAGAATGTCGGTCGGGGGAAACCCTTTCCATACTCAATGGAACCTCGGGAAATATTTTGTAACTATGTCGCATGGATCAGCTGGGGGAATCCCCAACCAAGGTCCTTGGAACACAACACAGGGAGCAATCCCCGCATAGAATATGTCATCCAATTTCGGGAGTCACTCGATCATGCCTCAACAAACAAAATTTCCTTTTGCTAATTGTTGTGTTTGTTTTGTCACTTGGGTGAGAAAAAACACAAGACTTACATGTTTAGATAAGCCTGCTAAACAAGACAGAAATTTGTGAGTTGGTTAGACAAACCAAATACACATGAAAACAAATAAATAAAACTTAAAACAACTAAGAAATAAATGTTAGAGAATCTTGAAGAAATTAGAACCATAAAATCAAAGAAATGACCAATATAGCTACCAATGGATCAATATATTGGAAGGCTAAACACCATAGAGAAAGGCATGGACTTATGAGTCTCCTCTTCCTCCTTGGGAGGGCTCTTGAGTTCCCTACTTGAGAGCTCTTATCTTCATATAATGGAATAAATGACAAATGGTGAAGAAATATAATGCATATTCCCTCAAGAGGTGAGTGGAATGGCCTATTGCAATGGTGCTTGAAGGCTTCAAAGAGAAAAGAGGATTCTCAAAGAATAATTCTTGCAACATAACCATACCTTGAAGATATTATTTTTTTAGCAATCCCATGGCACATATTTATAGCATCCATCCATGGAAAAATGTAATTGGTTCAGAGTGTGAAGGGGCCTTTTAGGGCACCCTCTAGCCCTTGACCAACCTCCAAGCTAGATTTCTCTCAGATATGAGTGTCAAATCATGTTGGGGGTCAGAATAGAAGTGGTTGAGGGACCAACAAGATCCATAAATGCATTGTTCATAGAATTGTACATCTTTTTTCGTAGACAGTCACACATTTTGCGCACAGTGAGTGTTGAGGCATGTGTTAGCCTGCACATTATAAGCATTGTGTGTGCACTTCCTTTGGGGAATCTGCGTACTTTGATTTTTGACCCAAGTATATATATTTTTTCCTTTTGGATGGATTTTGGTGTTGTAGGTGGACTAATTGCTGCTGGCATTGATGTTTTTCTTCAAACATTGTGTGCAATTTTGTGAACTATTTTTTAGTGATAACAGATGCCCCCTGATGTGTGAGGTTAGGAGCATACATATAACTGAAATACATCAATGTTTTTTTTCTAAGAGTTCCATTATAAGGAATAATGAAGAGAGGAACTGTAAGAGAGATCTGTCGGAGGGAGAGGGCAAAGTGTGGGACCCAAACCTTTCTCGAGGGAGAAAAAAATAAAATTTGTGTACAAACGAGGCAGGAATGCCCCATGCTTGTGTCATGAAACCAAAAGGTAGGACTATAACTGATGATGAATCCTGATGTAGATACCTACAACGCCCTCAAGGGCCGTTGATAACGGTAGATGACAGTTCTGAATGGAAAACGAGCTCTGAAGTGAGGCAAGGATGACTATAAGAATTGTCGATGACTCATAGGCATTGATGGCCTAACAAATTCAGAGGTCTTCGGATGGTATGAAATGACTGCAATATTCACATAGTAAGACCCACCGTAACATGAGATTTTTGTTGAAGTCGAATGTTATGAGGATCAACGAAATCAAAGAGAAATGATGATTCTCTTTGTGTTTTCCGAGAGTCGTCATTGAAAAGGTAATGAGAGTAAAGATACTGCCACCCTTCTAGAAACTGTGTTGATGTCGACAGGAAGGGAGACACGACTCCAAGAAGAAAATGGATTCATGAAATCCATTTAGTAATATATGATATCAAGTACTGATGGGTGACATGAACAAAGTCAAGATGTTATGGGACTCAAGACTTCCCTTGGTTGGGAAATTTTTAAGGATAAATGGAAGCAACCGTAAAACTGGATCTAGTGTCAGGGGGACGACAATATATGGGGTTGAAATGTGCCAGAGTCTAACAAAGTGGACAAACTCAGAGATCGTGGGTACATGGACTTGGGATACTCAGGGCTCGTGAATGATGTCGTTATGAAAAAAAAGAGTGGATGCCCCAACCAAGGGTGACATGGGTTGCTTTTCCAAGAAAACAAGGCCATCAAGGATGATGAAGAAAAATTTATGTATATGTTGGAAACAAAGGCTTTTTGCAATTACCAAAGAAATAAAGAATAAGTTGGGTTGATTATACAAATACAGAAATGGGTGCACTAGTGAAAGATTTCTTGGATCATGTAGAGCGCAAGTTGTGAAAGAGAACTGATGGAGGGTGGGGGCCCCATGGGTGGGTTTCTGTATTAGGTAAATGGATGGAGGATAATATGTAGATGGGAAAACTGATGGTGGATAAGATGGAGGGATAATGAAACTATGGATATACAATTAATAGACCCGAGATGATATGACCTGGGAGTCCATTGGGAAGTTTATCAATATGATGAGAAGAAGTATGTGGTTCATTCTAAAAAGTGCATAAGACTATCGTGACTCCCATCCCTAGGGGGTGAAATCAGCATGAGTGTCAAGTTACCAAGTAGAACTATGAATGTGAAAAATCATGTGGGGGAGAGTGTTATTAGATGAAAGTACCAAAATGTGGTAGAGGTTAAGATACTGTAGAGCCGAATGTAGGGACCCCAAAGGTAAATTTCATAGGGTTTGACTGGGATATGCAATTGATTTATAGAGGGAATAATTACATGCCAGTGTCGAACATATACCTGAAGGGGTTGTAATATTTTTTGAACAAGTACCTGCACACATGAAAACCAAATACTCGATGTGAAAAATATCTAATGAGAAAGAACATATAACAACTATTTGATAAAACTGAAAGTGAGAATGCGTACTTGAATGTGACGTGAGAAAAATGCTCCTCCAGGGCCAAGTGCAGATCAGGATCCTATGGCTGAGAACAAATTGGAAAACACAGGCTTTGGGCTCCTGTAACAGAGTGTGGAAGTTGGGAAAAAGGGGATATATGTAGCTGGTGGTCCCACAATGCCACCACATTTGTACTTGTCATTGTTGCTAAGATGACGAGATAGTTGTGAGGATATTTCGAGATTGCAGGAGCATGAGGCTACTGATATGGGAGTGGCGAGAGACAGGTTAGTGGTCCTATCATCCTGCACCTTGTGAAATTCATAGCTTGTAGGTAGGGGTTGTACAGAGGGATGTACAAGGGGTTTTTAGGGTAGGGGCCCACAGGTGAGCATGAGATGCACGCTTGTCTGAATGACAACCACGCACTCATGCGTGAATGTTTATCAGAGAGTTGCGCATTAGTGTGCAACTGTCTAGGGAAAATCGACGCACTATGAGCAGGCTAAGGGGTTGTGACTTTTTGATATTTTTTATGCTTTTTGTTGGATGATGAGGCTGATCAAATTTTTATGTGTGGATGCAGGTGATAAGAAGAGTATATAGCACGATGTCGGTCCATTGGAGAGAGCGTGAATGGGACCAATTACAAGAGGTGGTGAGGGAGTAGCCAGGCATGTATAGACACTTGGGAGCCTATGGGTTGCTCAAGTTCTTTGACTTCCCTTTGATACGATCGCAAGAGTTCCCTCTTTAGTACCTGATTGGGATGTGTAGCACTGATCAACAATGCTTCATTGTGAGGGGGAGAAGCTAACATTATCTGCTATAAAGGATGTGTATTTATTGACGAGATTTCCATTCTATGGGAGGGCACTATTCGTCAATCCCCATCTTCTTGGGGAGGATCGGGTGGAGACCCTGGTGGCTCGCCACTGTAATAGGTCGACTTATGTTGGGTTCGGTCATCTGCATTGACTCCATTGATGAATTACTGACTGAGTACATCGTGGTGATAGTGTTGAGGATATAAATATCCTTGGGTACTCAACGGATCACTGGTGGTCATTTGAGGGTGGTGGAATAGGTCCTGGATGGGTACCTATTTGCATGGGGTGTGCTTATGCACACCAAGATGATGGTGCTGTTGAACCGGTGTCGGCGAGCCAACTCTGGTGAATTTTCTTTCGGGTCCGTTCCTTTGGCTTGGTTCTTAGAGAGGGTGCCTTTGTTGTGCTCGAGGATCATACTAGAGCCAGTGGGGTAACGAGAGCTGCGACTGATGCGGTGGGCCCACGTGTTGGCCCGACATGGAGGTGGGGAGGGTGGCCACTATTTCATGGCCACAGTGGCTCAAGTGTGGTGCTAGATGCCACAGGTTATCCTGAAATATCCATATGTGGGTATGGACTATCGACATGATCCAGACATCGTGTTTCCTCTGAGGGACGTCTGGGACCAACAAGGTATGTGTTGTAGTTTCATGTTTTTTCATTTTGATAGATAGAATTTATTATATATGTATATGAATGTTGACACTATCTCTGGTGTTGTTGTTCATATGTGGGACCCCGAGGATGAGAGGAATATTTCATCGGGGAGCCAGCTCATTGGGGGCCAACTCGACAGACACCTGTAGAGATGAGGCTTGCACAGAGCCAACGATGAGATAACCTTGGTGCTGGACCAGTGAGAGAGACATAGAGAGATGTCAGGGTCATGCTGGAGGATCTACACAGACATTTAGAGTGGGTTCTACAAGTTGTGCCTAAGGGCATGTGGGCCCAAATCCAGGATGAGGAGGTCCTGGACCAGTGTGTGGGGGTACCAATAGAGTGGTGGACCCTGATCCGTAGAGCAGCAATGGCGGGGAAAATGATGACTGGTCAAATTCCTCCTTGAGTTGGATGCCCCCCAGCTGGTGGGGTGCCTCTGGCTGATAGAGGACCTAGGGTGGGGGAGCTTTGGGGCACCTTGAGTGTCATTTTTGCATATATATGGGTTTATGGGAGCAATTTTGTTTAGGGTTTTGGATACCCATTTTTTTTACTCATAGGGGTGAGGGGACTCAGGAGCCTATGGGTGATTGTATATGTACATTTTTTGTAAACACTTATGACCTTTGATGATATATATATATATGGATATATTTTGGATCATTCATGTATTGATGATTTATGTTGTTATGTATGATGTATTTTCTATGTGTTTTGACAAATGAATGATGTTGTGTATATGATGTTATTCAATGTGATAAATGCCAATCTAGTACTAGGTTAGCCATGTGATATGCTACTTGATTGAGGGTTCTTGGAATATTTATAAATGTGATGTGTTATCCCATGAAGTTGTCAAGGGTCACATGTAGTTGTTGTTTATACCCAAGTTTGCACCCCTGCTCCATCTCTCTCTTTTCTGCATACTATTCCTAGGATCCCCCCCCTTTTAGTTGATAAAGTCAATTTCCCTTTTCGATCAATGACCTAGTTTTCCTTGGTGTCTTGATTGACTAATTCTCGTCTCAAGGTTTTTTTGTTTTCTTTGAAGGATGAACACATATCGTGATTTCGGTCCAAATTACTCGTCATCTTATTTTCCATTGATTGAGCTCATAACAGGTTGTCCATGTTCTTTTTTTGCATAGGTAACAACCATGAGCACAAAGCGTAGCATTCAGAGAAATCCATTTCGAGCTTGAAACACAAGCAAGCAGACAAACTCTATTTTCAACGGTGGAAATCTCATGAACAATTTAGATCAATGACTCTCGGACATTCAGGGTTTCAAAGTCGCTCAAGTATTAACAACTAGACATAATTCCCGAAGAGATGAATTCTTAAGTTAACAAGAGGTTGCCACATCAACCGGGAGAAAGTGACTTCAGAGGATTTCCATCCAAAAATTATGAAGTCTTGAAGCCCGAACTCCCGAGGTGAATCTCGATCGTCCAAAACAAGGGATACGTGGAGGAAGATCTCTCACATCAGAGATATGATGCTCTAGAGGATTGTAAGAGTTGTGAATTGAAAATTCCCGAAGAGTCAAAGACTGAACTCCCGAAGTAATTGTGGAACATTGATCTCAAATCAATGAGGATCGTGGATTTTTGAAATAACTTCGTTATTTGGCCATTCAGTCATTCAGAGAAATTGAGACCTTCAACATCTAAGTGTCTGAAGCCCAATGTCCCGAAGTAACGAGAGGTTTCCACGTCAACTGGAAGGAAGTACTTCAAGAGGTATTCCTTCTCAACATTCAAAGCCCTCAAGCGTCAAATTTGGCTCCATCTCTAAGAACATTTTAAAGGGATCATGGAGTTGGCAAATGGATAAATTTAGCAAGGAATGCTAAAATAATAGGTTTTCCCAGATCGCAAATTTGTGTCAGAATTGATGGCCACACTTCATTGCGGGGACAGAACATGCTCAAACAATAAAATTCTAGAGCGGTCCCGCAATCGAAACCATGGTATAGCTGAAGAGGTACGTGGAAGAAGGTGGTGAATTGTGGGCTCAAAAGTGGTGTGGATCCAAACTGCCTTTGACAACCCCACAATCATGTGTTTATTGAGCTTCAAATCTGAGATCAACACGTAGCTTCCCCCTAGGCGTCGAGCCTCATCCCAATCCCGAGGAGAAATCAATTAATGAAGAAGGACTGGTAATTGAAACCTCGATTGACTCCATAAATATAAGGCATGGAGGATCTGGCCATGGAGACAGAATTGTGAGCCTGGGGTACTATGATAGACGATTTTTCTGCAGGCCCATGATGATCTAATATTGCGTCTAACAGGAGGAAACACGCACAGTGTAGAAGAAGGATGCACAGATGGAAATCTTTGAATGGGATGGCTAGATCACACTCCTAGAAATTGTGGACTGATCTAAGTATAAATAGAGCAGTTCAATATTTTGTTAAGGTGGTCGATGGTTGAGAACAACTCCCTATTTTGTAATATTTCGACAGCAGAGATGTTCTCTGGTTATGTATGAGATATGATACTTTCTCATTAATAGAAGTCATCTTCTTTCATCATCTTGTTTACTTTTGTGTTGAAACACTCGTGCATGGAAGATCCAGATGAGGTGTTGTAGTTGTATTGTAATGGAGGTTTGATTATAATGTTGTTGTGACATGTTTTGGTATTATCTTTGTTGTCTTGTTTCCTCTTATGATGAAATTCTCATGAATGGATGATCCAAATGAGTTGTTGTAGTCGTATTGTAATGGAGGTTTGATTATAATACTTATATGATATATTTCAGTGTCTTAAACTTGAGTCTAAGAGTGCTCTTGTGCTTGATTTTTTCTTCACCAAGTTGCTTGAGGGTCGGATGCTCACAACAGACTCGTCCACCTTTCTCACTAAATCTTCCTTTTTTTTCAAATTTAGCCTTAACCACTGACTGAAGTTAATGAGGACCTCATTTTCTTATGCATTTCTTTTCCAGTTTCTGTGTTAAAAAATTATTGTACTGAGCTTTTTCCATTTGACATACACTCATAAACCTACCTCCACCAACATTTTGATGGGTACTGGGCTTATCCTCTTGCAGTCTGAGGGTGACTCTCAGTGATAAAATTCATGGCATTATTTCCAGGGAACGAATTGAAGATATTTCCTTGGGATTGAACGACAAAGAAATTATGATTTTGAAGGTGCATACAAAATCAGTACCTTGAAGATTGCAACTTTCACATGGCGACTCCATTGTTTCAGTTGTGGTTCCCAAAGGTAGACACACGAGGTCTACTCCATAGATTCCTCTGGAAACTCCTAAAGCTGACCCAGAGAAAATTATCAATAAAGGAAATACCTCTCAAGAAGGAATTTCAACTGTTGTACTAGGTGATTATGGTAATTTACATGATTCTTCTTTTAAAACTCTAGTAGTTGTATCCAATTCTCCTTTTATACCATCTGCTGGAGTTTCCGGAAGTTTATATTTTGAAATATTTCCTATTGAACTCCCTCCTTCTGGTCTTCATTTGGAAGGATAAATCTTTGAATCCCATGTTTCCCTTGATATTGTAAAGTGGTTTAGACCAATGAGCTTAGAATATTGTCCCACTTTGGGGTTTCCTACTCCTCCTATCAAATTTGTTGTATCTAAAGAGGGGGAAAATTCTTTTCCCTTGAAACCCCATACCATCCTCCTCTAACACTCAACCGTTTTCCATTTCCTCTAGGAACATAGTTATAGTCCTACATGTCCAAACTCCCTCTCCCCCATGTTCTCCTATAGTTCACATCCCAATGGTAGGTGCTAATTATCCTAGAGACAAGATGGCTATCATAGTGGATGATAGGTATTCCCCTCTTGTTTTACCTTAGCCTATGAATCCTCTCCTAGCTAGAGACTACCTTAAGTACATGCCCAAGTTCACAGGGGAGGAAGACATAACTGTAGAAGAACACCTTTCATCATTTTATAGTTATGCAGGTAATCATAACATTGAAAATGAAGATGTGTGGATGAGAGTTTTTGTATAGAGCCTCGATGGTGAGGCTAGGAAATTGTTTAGGGGATTAACTCTTGGATATATTGATGGGATTGAAGCTCTAGATGATTCATTATTGAGGCATTTGGGGGATACAAAATATTTTCTTTATTATATTACAGAATTTAGGTCACTTAAGAGGAAAGAGGGGGAACTTGTTTCATACTTCTCAAAAACATTTATTAAGATGTACAATAATATTCCCACTGAAATAAATCCTATACAAACCTATGCCAAGATTACTTATGCCAATGCTTTTGACCCTGAGTTTTGCTTCTTGTTGAGGGAAAGACGAGCTACCTCTTTAGCTCATATGCAAGATGCAACCCTTGAAGTAAAGTCTAATATATTGGCAGCTAAAACAATTAGGAGAAAATATGATAGATATAGAAGAAAAGGTAGGGTTGAAGCTTCAACCTATGATTCATCTACCTCCCACCCTCAAGTGGATGAATTGACAAAACTAGTAAAATCACTTTCTGCAGAAATGGAGAAATTGAAATATGAAGGAAGGCAAAGCTATAAGAACCCCTATAATGCTAATAATAGGGGTAATTTCAAAAGACCCAATAATGCCCCTCAGATCATCCAAAGCGATACAAGGAATAGGGATATGGATGATCAAAAAATCCAAGCCGCTCTCCAAAATAACCTGGTTACTGATGAAGGAGGAGAGGAAGAAGATGATGATCCTGAAATCCATTGTCTTGGTGACACCTCTTCGTCTAATCATTTAACCCAATATACATATGAAGAGTCTCTCATGGATAGCCAACTAAATGAGTTGAGAAAAGGGGAAAGGACCAGTGGAAATCCAAATAGATACAAGCTAAGGTCAAAGAAGAAAGAGGGAAATCCTGACATTCCTGATCAACCTACTAGAACAGAGAATCCTGCTAAGGATTTGGCAGCTAGCAACAAAGAAAAAGAGGCACAAAACCCCCAGGTTGTGGTTAAGAGAACTACCCAAAAAGTTAAGGAGATTCTGAAGCCTCCCTCCTCTTCTAGCTTTGAGAATGAGATTCAAAACATTAAAATACATGTACCTTTTTTGGAGCTAGTTAAGATTAAGGATTTCAAAAGGTACCTCTCCAAAATGCTGCAGCTTGAACCTTCATATCATCCCACCGATCCAGTCAACCTCCAAGATGAAAAACTTGTTGTCATACTAGGACCTTTGGTAGAGGATAAGGATGACTCTTCCCCTCTTTTCTATACATCATTTAACATTCATGATAAAGTGTTGCATAATTGTTTGATGGATTAAGGGGCATCTCATAATCTCATGCCTAAAACTGTCATGGATGGGCTTGTTTGGAGGTTACAAAAACCTACCATGACCTATACTCATTTGATTCCAGGAAAGTGAAGTGTCTTGGGGTTATTAAAGACCTGTTTGTTTTCTTGTTCCAATTTCCAATGAAAAGTGTGGTCATGGATGTTGTGGTGGCTGATGTCCCCCCCTAAGTTTGGAATTCTCTTGGATCAATAGACTAGGCAGAAATTTGTAGATGGAGCTTTCATATGGCACCATTATTGTGTTTGGGTGGGAACTTACGGATTTATAGGGAAGCACAACTTTCTTACATTATCATTGATGAAGTAAACCCTACCAACCACCCCCATTTTTGCAATTGATACTGATTTAGGAACTAGTATGCTACAACTCATTGATGCTCCTCAAACACCTATTGAAATCAGAAAGCAACCTATTACCTCTTGTGAATATCCTCCTTCCAATACCTTTGTTTTGAAGATGTTTTTTTATGGAGCCTTTTCTAGGGAGAGTGTTGGTGTTGGGGTAGTCTTTATTTCCCCTACCTGAGAGACCATATCTCCGTCTTACAACCTTGAATTTGAAACAAAAAAAAATGTGGTAGAATATCAGGCTCTTGTTTTGGGTTTGAGGTCTTCCAAAGACATGAAGATTGAGGAGTTAGTAGTGTTCGTAGATGCTGAGTTGATTGTTCATAAAGTCAAAAATATGTATCAAGCTAAACACCCCAAGTTAAGGACCTACAAAAATGAAGTCTAGGATCTTGTCGATAGTTTCTTCTTAGATTTTAATATCTCATTTGTTCCAAGAGAGGAGAACATTGTGGAAAATTCCTTGGTTGTCTCAGCAAGTAATTTCAGGGTTCCTTTGCCCCCCAAACTCAAGTATGATGTGGAAGTAAAGTAGTGACCCTCTATTCCTAACAATGTCAAACATTGGAAGGTGTTTGAGGATGATCTTGAGATAAAAAGATTTCTTGAGATTGTGGGTGAATTTGTTGCTTTACATATAGGATCAGGATACTAAAGAAATCCCTCATGTTGATATTTTTTTGAATAAAATTGTTGACCATCATATTGTTCAGTTACCTAGTAACCATATTCAAAAAGGACTTGTCCCCTTGGAGAGATTGTTTGACATAAATGATGTGGTTGTAAATATTAAAGGTTCAACTAAAAATGTTGATGTGATTGAATGAAATTTTGGAACAAAGGAAGACCCAAGGTATGTTAAATTGTCTAGCAGGTTTTCAAAGGAACAAAGTGCTGAGTATGCCAAGCTTTTGAAAGAGTTTTCTAATGTGTTTTTCCTAGAAATATGAATATTTAAGAACATATGACACCAACATCATTGAACATAAGATCCCTTTGAAAGAGGAGGGCAAGCCATTTAGGAAGAAACTCAGACAAATAAATCCCATGATGTTTCCTATTATGGAAAAAAAAGTAAAAAAATGTGTTGGATGCCCAGATCATCATTCCTTTGAGATATTCAGAATGGGTGGCTAACTTGGTGCCTGTGAAGAAGAAAAATGGGGAAATTAGGTTATGTGTTGATTTCAGGAATTTGAACAGGAGCTCCAAAAAAGATAACTACCCCTTGCCAAAGATGGAGCACATTTTGCAAAGAGTGATTGGTTCATCTAGGATGTCTATGATTGATGGCTTCTCTGTCTACAATCATATCTTTGTCCTTCCTGAAGATAGAGAGAAGACATCCTTCACTACTGCTTGGGGAACATTCATGTATGATAAAATTCCCTTTGGATTGATGAGTGCAGGAGAAACCTTCTAGGGAGCCATGGACATTTCCTTTATTGGGGAGAAAGACAAATTTGTAGTCATCTACCTGGATGACATTACAATGTTCTCAAAGTCTAACAAAGAGCATTTTCATCATTTTAAGAAAGTCTTCCTGAAGTGCATAAGGTTCGGTCTCTCTCTCAATCCTAAAAAATCTTTGTTTGTTATGAAGGAAGGTAAATTGTTGGGGCATATGGTGTCAGCGGAAGGGGTACGAATTGATTCGAGCAAAGTAGAAGCCATCCAGACCTTATCTTTTCCTAGATCCAAGAAAGAGGTTCAATCTTTCTTGGTTAAGAACAATTTTCTAAGAGGGATCGTATCTAACTTTGTTGAATTAGTGAAGTACATTACAACCATGATTTTTGGAGGACCACAACTTATAAGATCCTCAGAGCCAGGTATTTCTAGCCTAGCCTTTTTACTGATGTTTGTGAAAATATTAGAGATTGTTTCAAATGCCAAAGGTTTTTTGGAAAGAAGCAGCTCAAATATTTTCCTTTGAAACATGTGGTGGTTTATGGACCTTTTCAATAGTGGGGTCTTGACTTCATTGGAGAAAATCCACCTAGCCTCAAGTGGTCAACACAGGTGAATTTTGACTACCACTGATTATTTCACCAAGTGGATAGAATCCATTCCTACAAGGAATGCCTCCCATAAGGTAATCATTATCTTTCTCGAAGAGATCATGTCCAGATTTGGTTGTCCAAGAAGGATTGTTACTGACAATGTTGCCTCCTTCAAAGATGAACCATTGATCAAGTTCTGTGAATAGTATGGTATTGCATTAGTCCATTCTACTCCTTACTACCCCCAAGGAAATGGTTTGGCAGAGTCCTCTAAAAAGATCCTCATAAATATCATCAATAAATTGTTAGAAGACAACAAGAAAGCATGGGACTCAAGGCTAAAATTTTCCTTATGGGATGATAGAGTTACAATGAAGAGGTCACTTCATGTTTCCCATTTTCAGCTTGTGTATGGGGTTGAGGTTATCTTTCCTACTCATATTGCCTTTCTTGTGGAAAAATTCCTCTAGTACTACCAAGGAGAACCGGATGATATGGTCGAGAGGATACAACAACTGGTAGAAGTTCGACAGACTAGGGATAAACTACTGGATAAAGCTCAAGACCATCAACAGAAAATAAAACGATCCTTTGACAAGACGATAAGAAAGGAATAATTTCAACTGGGAGATCTAATGCTCAAATGGGATGCACCCAAGAAAGAAAAAAGCAAACATGGTAAATTCAAAACCTTATGGATTGGTCCTTCCAAGATTTCTAAGGTAATTTCAAATAACTCTTATAAATTGCATAAAATAGAGGATTTCGAAGTTTTTGGTGGCCCTGTGAATGGGCACTTTATGAAAAAATACTTTTCCTAAGCCATGATTGGCTTTCCATTCATTGTAAATATCATTTTTATGTTATTTTTGTTTGAATAAGTGACCCCATAGCCCTAGGAGAAGACACTAAAACTTCTTGTTCTTGGCAGTTCACAGGAAGCATGCCATCCCCTGTGGAGGCAATGTTATCACATGAAGTTTTCAAGGGTCACATGTAGTTGTTGTTTATAGCCAACTCTGCACCCTTGATTCGTCTCTCTCTTTTTTGCATACCATTCCTAGGATTTTTCCCCCTTCTGGTTGATAAATTCGATTTCCCTTTTTGATCAATGACCTAGTTTTCCTTAGTGTCTTGCTTGACTGATTGTCGGTTCAAGGTTTTTCTGTTTTTTTTGAAGGATGAACACATATCGTGATTTCGGTCCAAATTACTAGTCATCTTGTTTGCCATTGATTGAGCTCACAACAGGTCGTCCAAGTCCCTTTTTTGCACAGGTAACAACCATGAGCACAAAGCGAAGCATTCAGATCAATCCATTTCGAGCTTGAAACACAAGAAAGAAGACATGCTCGATTTTCAACGACGAAAATCTCATGAATAGTTCAGATCCATGGCTCTCGTATAGTCAGAGTTTCAAAGTCGCCCAAGGATTAATGACTAGACAAAAGTCCTGAAGAGTCGAAGTCCCGAAGTTAACAAGAGGCTTCCACGTCAACCGGGAGAAAGTGACTTCGAGGGATTTCCATCAAAAAATCCCAAAGTCCCGAAACCCAAACTCCCGAAGTGAATCTCAGTCATCCAAAACAAGAGACACATGGAGGAATATCTCTCACTTCGAAGATACGACACTACAGAGGATTGTAAGAGTTGTGCATTGAAAATTCCCAAAGAGTCGAAGCCTGAACTCCCGAAGTAATTGTGGGCCATTGATCTCAAATCAATGATGACTGTGGATTTTTGAAATAACTTCGTTATTCGACCATTCAGAGAAATTGAGACCTTCAACATCTATGCGCCTGAATCCTAAACTCTTGAAGTAACGAGAGACTGCCACGTCAACCAGAAGGAAGTACTTCGGGAGGTAGTCTTGGTCAGCACTCAAATCTCTCAAGCATCAAATGTGGCTCCATCTCTAAGCACGTTTTAAAGGGATCCTAGAGTTGGCATACAAATAAATTTAGCAGGGACGCTAAAATAGTAGGGTTTCCCAAATCACGGATTTGCCTTAGATTGGCGACCACACTTCATTGTGGGGACAAAACATGCTCGAACGATAAAATTATAGAGCGGTCCCGCAATAGAAACCATGGTATAGATGAAGAGGTACGTGGTAGAAGGTGGTGAATTACGAGCTCAAAGGCAGTGTGGATCCAAACCACCTTTGATGACCCCATAATCACGTGTTTATTCAACGTCAAATCCGAGAGTAGCATGCAACTTCCCCCTATGCATTGAGCCTCATCCCGATCCCAAGGAGAAATAATTTAATGAAGAAGGACTAGTAGTTGAAACCTCAGATCACTCCATAAATAGAAGGCATGGAGGGTCTAGTCGTGGAGACAAAGCTGTCAGCCCGAGGTATGACGATAAACATTTTTTTTGCAAGCCCATGTTAATCTAAGCTTGCGTCTGATAGGAGGAAACATGCATGGTCTGAAAGAAGGATGCATAGACAGAAAGCTTTGAATGGGATGGCCATATCACACACCTGGAAGTTGTGGACTGATATGAGTATAAATATATCAGTTCAATATTTTTTTAAGGTGGTCGATGGTTGAGTAGAGCTCCCTATTTTGTAATATTTTGATAGCAGAGTTGTTCTCTGGTTATGTATGAGACCCGAGAATTTCTCATTAATAGAATTCAACTTATTTCATCATCTTGTTTACTTTTATGCTGAAACACTCGTGCATGGAAGATCCATACGAGGTGTTGTAGTTGTATTGTAATAGAGGTTTGATTATAATGTTGTTGTGACCTGTTTCAGTATTCTCTTTCATTATCTTGTTTCCTCTTATGTTGAAATGCTCATGCATGGATGATCTAGATGAGTTGATGTAGTTGTATTGTAATGGAGGTTTTATTATAATATTGCTGTGATATATTTTAGTGTCTTAAAATTGAGTCCAAGAGTGGTCTTGTGCCTGATTTTTTCTTCACCAAGTTGCTTGAGGGTCGGATGCTCACGATAGACTTGTCCACCTTTCTCACTAAGTCTTCCTTTTTCTCACCTTTAGCCTTAACCACTGACTGAATTTAATGAGGACCTCTTTTCCTTATGCATTGCTTGTCCATTTTCTGTGTTAAAACATTCTTGTACTAAGATTTGTCCATTTGAACTCCTCTCATAAACCTACCTCCACCAACATTTTGATGGGTATTGGGCTTATCATCTTGCAGTCTGAGGGTGACTCTCAATGCTAACATGATGGAATAAAAGTTGTGAGATAGGATTCTGAATTGCATTTATTTGCAAAAGAGGCAAGGATTGTGAACATGATATACATTCAAATGCAGGATGACAAGTTGGGAATCTAATAGAATGCTAAGGTGATGAATGTGGCAATGAATGGCCTCGGCGAGGAGACCAATTACAATGTTGTATTAAGATTGGTTGTTGGTGGCCAATACCAAACATATGCCACTGGAGTGGAGCAGGATATGTGAGGGGGTATAGAGGGCCCAAGCGGTCGAAGTGAGATTTTGGGTCCAGGGGCTAGCACCATCGGCATAAACGATGTGGTAGGATGATGGATGGTGCATCTGTCAATAACACGGATTATATATCAAACATGAGGAGTGGTGGCGGTTAAGAAGAATAAAAATTCTACAAATGTGTACAAAGATAAATCTAAGGTAGGTTCTTTGAGTAAAAATAATTTAAGTACAACCCATTGATGGGTTCTTTGAGAGGGTAGCCTTCTAGAGAGGCCAAGATGTAAGCGCCTTTAGTGAGGTAGTATTGGATGATGAAGGGTCCGTTCCATAATGACTCGAACTTCCCATGGTCAAGAGTGTCATGGGCGATATCATAGGCTAGCACAAGATCACCTTTGTTGAATGAGAGAAGGTTGACATGGCAGTTGAAGGTGGATTTGGACCATTTTTTAGCTTCTTCGTTGTGTTGTAATGAATATCGACGGTCTTCATCAAGTGAATCTAAGGTCATTAGGTACTTCTCCATTGGAGAAGTGTCGGGTAATATCTCTATGGAAGTGTGTAACATCGGGATTTCACATTCGATAGGGAGGATGGATTCGATCCCATGGACGAGGTTGAAAGGTATAAAACTGGTGGCAGTTTTGGCTGTCATGCAATAATCCCATAAAGTGGAAAACAACATGTTGGTGTATAAATATGCTTAGTATATTACACTCATGTATATGTCAATCCGAGATTCATAATCAACAGAGTTGATGCACTATATGTGCGGGAAATAGGTGGTTTATCTATGTCTGGTGAGTATAGCTCAATCAAGAAAAAATTAATAACATAACACTCTGTTTTAGAATATTTGAATGCTTCACACAACTTCAAACTCATAAGATAAAATTGATAGCAAAACTCTCAAACAAACACTCAATGAAAAAGGTTATCGCTTAGATAACAAGTTTGTTCATTAGAGGCTCATGAAATGGTGAGATGAACTTATATCTTGCTTCTTGTAGAATTTGAAACAACAATCAACAATCCACTTTGTTCACTCTTAGAAATAAATCAATCATAACCCTATCAATTCCAATCAAATCTTCTTCAATACAGGAGACAATCAATATGATTGAAATATTTCATTACATGGAGCATGAAGGTGAGGGATGAAGTCTTATGGTTCTTGTACCTACTAAGAGAAACACAATCATAAACTCAAAACAATAAAAATTTCATATTTAAAAATCCCACACATCAAACTCTTCTCAATTAAATATTAATCTGCAGAAATGGAAATGCAACTATCTACTTTGTTCAATGTCTAATTATTCACATTGATTCAAAATCAAATAACTCGGAACTGAACTTAAAATACATTTGAAATCATTTACAACACATAACTGTTAAATGTTCACACTCACACAATCACACAAAAACATGTACATGGAGGTTTACCTTGGTTGGGGCGGTGGGCCCTTGCCGAACCGACAAGGTACCTCTAAAGAGATTGCAGACTGAAGCACTTTACTCATTCCCATGAATTGCACAAAATAGATATTTCATTCCTTCAATTGATTAAGTGAATCATAAGTTCAAAATTTCATTTCCTAGCATAACAATGTACATCCTTCTCCAAGAACCAATCTTACAGCATAATAATTCCTCCCCTTGGCTTAGAGCCATATCTCAATTTATATACTTTTTACATTACAAATTTGGCTCTAGTCAATCCAATCTATGAACAATTAAATCAAAACCATTTTCCATCAATGGAGGTCAAGTAAAACCATTATCTAATCAAGGAAATGCATTTTCCACAAATCTGGGCATGATCCTAGAATTTCTGGAAAATTGGCAATGATTTTAGGCTGAATCGTTCCCTCTAAGATGGAGGTCCACACGTGTGAGATATGGGAATTATGGCACACGTCCACATAAAAATGATGCTCGGGACAAAAACCATGTCCCCAAATATTGAGATTCATCTTCATCTATCTAGAAATCGAGGTGAAAATCTAGTACCGGAATGCTGGTACCAGAATCCTGTAGGCAGGGGTTTAGTACCAGACTAGCATAGTCATAATATGGGTACCAGAACAATGCGATGGTAGTATCGGATGGAGTTGGTACCAGAAGAGGCACAATTTGGTACTGGATTAAGCTGGTACCAAAAGAGGCGGAGTACCGTATCATGCTATGGTTGCAGTACTGAATCAGTGAAGTACCGGATGAAGCTTCTTAAGAGTCAAAGTGATTAGGATCATAAATAATCAATCATTTAATCAATTTTAATCAATAAAATCAATAAAATCATGCTTTAACATAATTTACCTCTCTATGCACATGGACAAGGTCACTAAATGGATTTGTGGAGGAAATGGTCAACATATGCACATGTGAGAGGTAAAATTGACTCAGATAGAGGATAATATAGGGTAATAAAGGTGTCAAAATGGAGACTCAACACATATGATGCCAGTTTGTCTTATGGTTGTTGACGGTACGTTGTAGCATGGTTTTGAGTACTTTATTGATCGCCTTGACCTGTCCGTTGGACTAAGGGTAGTATGGGGAGGCAAAATCATGGGTGAAGCCTAACTTTGAGGAGAGTTCCCCAAATATATCGTTCTCAAAGTGTTTACCATGTTAAAAAACTAGTTGTAGTGCAACTCTGAACCAGGTAATGACATGGTTGAAGAAAAAATGTGTTGATGTGTCATCAGTGTTTTTAAATGTAGGAATGGCTTCGGCCCATCTGGTGAAGTAATCTACTACCACGACAATGTACTTGTGCTCATTAATATATGGAGGATGGAAAGTCATGAAGTCTATGACCCATTTATTGAAGGGGTCGGTTGTGATTACTAGGTGTAGAAGAGCTGGTGGAGCTTGTGCTTTGTTTGCATAAAGATGGAATTTTCTGCATTGCTTAACGGCGTAGATGAAGTCATGAAACAAAGTGGGCCAGAAGTACCCTGCTCGAGTGATTTTTTGGGAGGTGGACATACCCAAGAGGTGACCACCGCAATTTTCGTTGTGGAAATCGTTCAAGACTTCGTCAACTTTGTTGATTGTAAGACATCGTCAACGGATAGTGTTGACCCCTAGTCGATAGAGAACGTCTCCGATGAGGAGGTATCGGGGGGCCTGATGGCGAATATGTCGAAAATCATCTTGAGAGAGATGAGACCAAAACTTCTGTGTATGAGGGTAGACAATAAGGTCCCCATACCAATGGTCATCAGAGGGGATGAAGAGGAGGTGTTCATCAGGGAAATCCTCATTGATGGGGGAATCTTTAGCGTCCAAGGAAAAAATCGTAATGAGTTCAGTGAGGAGGAGAGCTTTCTTTCTTTTGGAAGTTGAGAAATCCAGATCGTATTCCTAGAAGATAACAATCCATAGGTAAAATTTTCCATTAATCTGTCGTCGACTAAGAAAGTACTGCATGGGGTTGGAATCTGCTACGACCTTGGTAGTTCGAAGAAGGATATAATGTCACAGTTTTTGGATTGCGAGGATGACTGATAATGTGAGTTTCTCATCATGATTATACTTCAAGGGTGGCCCTGAAAGGTTTTTACTAATGTAGTAAACGACATGTTCATGCCCATCATCCCCTAATTGGATGAGGACTCCTACTACTGAGATAGATGAGGCTGATAAGTAGAGGATGCAATCATGATCATAGTCTGGGGGACTAATAAAAGGGGAATTGGATAGGGTGTTTTTTAAATCATCAAAATATGTTTGAGCATGTTCGTCCCATCGAAATGGGATATCATGACGTAGTAAGCGGAGAAAACCATGTGTGTGAGTGGCATAGTCAGGGACAAAGGGACATAAAAAGTTGGCTTTTCCTTTAAGCTCTGTAGTTGGCGTAAATTCCTCTGTGGTGGAATTTATGTGATATCTTGGACCTTGAGGGGGTCCACAGTGATGTTGTGTTGGGATACAATGAACCCAAGGAGCCGCCTGACAATGATGTAAAATACACACTTGAGGGGATTCAAGAGAATATTGTATTGGCGACATCATTGGAAAACAATGCGTAAGTCGTCCAAATGTTGGGTTCCCTTTTGGATCGAGGAGTGAGGTAATCCAAATAAGAAAGGATGATGGGAGAAATATCATGAAAATCATAGGTCATGGCCGGTTCAAACATAGCACCGACGTTTTTTAGTCAAAACTTCATGGCATGATAAGAAAAGGTACCCCAAGGGGTAGTAAAAGTGGTTTTGTACTGATCTGTTGGATGGATTTGAATTTCATTATAGATGGAGAACCCATCCATAAAGGACAATGCTTCATGGTTGGCATAATCATCAATGATTTGGTTGATGAACGTGGTTTGGAAGTTGTCTTTTGGACAAGTGTTGAGTCTCTATTTTGACATGTATAATGCCTTATCTTACCTTGTATCCAAGACTTGTTTCCTATGTTATAAGCCCATACTTGACGTTTACTCCCAAACACATAACTAATGACCTAGTTCATGTTCACAAGAGGTAATTGATGATTTAAAGCATGTTTTGTTTAACTTTCTTGAATTAATTCGATTAAAGTGTTTTATCTTGTATAATCCTAATAGTTTGATTCATGAGTAGATTATTTCAGTATCTCAACATTCTAGTACTACAAGTCATCATGCAATCTGGTACCAGTCTATTCCAGTACCATCCTGTGTGTATTCCGGTACTAAGCAACTACCTACAGGATTCTGGTACCAACATTCTGGTACTGAATTTTCTCCTCGCTTTCCGGGCATATGATGATGAATCTCAAAATTTGGGGACATGGGTTTTATCTAGAACGATGTTCTCATGTAGACATGTGTATCATAACTCACCAAAATCGCACGTGTGGACCTCCAGCTTAGGGGGAACGGGTTAGCCTAAAATTGTCAAATATTTCTAAATTGCCATATTGCACCTTGATTTGCGTGTAGATGGAGGAATATATTACAAAACCATCCGATGGGTTTTTATAAAAATATATCCAGCTACAAAACCCATAAATAGTTTCTACAAATTCACAAGAGACAAAGAGATAACGAAGGCTCCTTAACTCGAATTTGTGATATTTGGGGAAAAACCCTAATTTTGTGCATAAACAGTTTGAACGAATTCTAAGTTGGGGGATTTGTTTTGATCCATCCCCATTGAATTTCCTTGTATAAAACGAAGGAAGGAGATACTAAGAGGGGAGGAATTGTTATGCTGTACTACCAGTTCTTGAAGGAAGGGAATTCCATATTGTTATGTTGATGTATTGGCTTCTGAACACATATTTTCTATAAGTCTTTTTGTTGGAAAGTAATATGAATTAGAGTTGATGATCTTGTGCATTTTTGGAGCCTACTATCCTGTGAGTTTTTCCAGCTTCCATGTTGGAATCGGTAAGGGCCCATCGTTCTAACGTGGTAAGCTTGTTGTAAAATATAGCTTAGTTTTTATTCCTGTACATGTTTGTTTTAGTCTTGTATAATGCTTGTTGTTAGTTTGATTTATTATCTGAATTAGAAATATTTTGAATGTAAGTGGCAAAGTGTGAGTAGTGTTCAATGTGTTATTGCTAGTAAAAAAAATCTGGTGCACCATAGTTTTGGGAATTTTATTTAGCTTGTTGTCAGAAATATGCATGATAGGATAGGTTTAACAATCTTTGAAGTGTGATTATTTACATTCATGAATATGAGTTAATTTTCAGAATTTGTTGAGAGTTGTAACGTGTGTTAGCCAAGGAGCCATTTGAGAATTCCATCTCTTGTATTACATGAACCAACAAATGGATTATGCTTCTCGTATATAAGCTAGACAGTTCTTTTTCAAGGCTGCAAGATTTGATTGAGTGTGAGGAATTAGATATGGATTTCTTGCAAGTTATTATTGAATTAAGTTGTTACAGGAAATGAGATTAGATCTCCATCTCTCACACTGCATGCACCTACAATGGAGTGTCTTCCTCTACATGTTATTTCTTCTAGAATTGATTGATGCTTTCTTTTGAGAATATGCTGCATGTTAATTGTTGTTATTTTAGTTTCTCTAGGAGATAGAATCAAAATTCATATTTTCCTTTCATCACCTAAGCAAGAACATGTCCATCACCTAAGCAAGAACTTTAGATCATATGCTTGTTATGAGTTTTTCTTTCTAAATTTTGAATTGTGTGAAGAGTGTTATCTTTGAAGTGTGAAAATAAAGTGTTATGTTTCTTGATTGAGCTATACTCATTAGACATAGGAATCTATTTGTTATCGGCACATATAGTTCATCAACTCTATTGATGATGAATCTTGGATTGACATTTAAATGAGTGTAAGATATTTATTGAACATATTTGTGCACCAACATTTTGGTGTTTTTTCCAGGGAGTTGTAAGCGGTAATAGGTAGTCTTTGAATTAGATTTTGGATTGGTTTTATGGATGACCTAAGGGCGGAGATAAGATGGTAAGACGTGCAGGAAGAGCCCACACATCCACTTTAGTGGGGTTGCTCCAAAGTTAGGTTGTCCTCTTCCTTTAATGCATAAGTGTTTTTTTTTAATGCAAGTATGTTTTTATTTATGCAAATTTAGTTTTATTTATGTTGATGTAACTTGTGCGAACAGATAACCTGGTGACAACAGGGTCCTAGTAACGTAAGGAGTTGAAGTTTGGTGTGTTATATTTTTGCAAATAGTTTTAAAATTCAGATCTTTAATGATAAATCATTTTTGGGGTGTTGTAAGAACCCCCGAGTACTAAAGTTGTGTTGCGAGATAAGGATCATCAACCAGCTAGAGTAATTCAAGGATGATCAAGATCTTGAAGAATGTCCCTCCAAGAAATTTCTCACAATCTAGCAGCAGCTAGGATATCTGCCTCTCAGGAAGAGGATATCTTAATAGCATTCAAGAATTTAGTTGTCTCTCCACAAGAAGATTTAGAAATCCCTTCGGATTCCTATTGTCAATTTGTTGAGAAGACTCAAGAATCATGGATAGAATGCAATGGAGAGAAACCATTGGAACCTGATATTGAGGAGTTCTTAGCATGCCTCTCAGCAGATCATGCATGTAACCCAGAGACCAATCAGGTTGAAGAAGATATTTTGTGTGGCATGGAAAAGGAAGACATGATGTGTGACCTAAACAAAGAAGAGAAACAAGAATATAGTGATCCTATTGAAATATGGTTTCAATTAGTTATTAGGTCACACCACTCTTTTATTTTTCATTATTACTTGATCTCATCATCAAAGAAGTTGGCTCTTCATACTCTAGTATGCATTAAAGTTTATATTTTAAACCTGAGTATGGATATATTTCTAACCATGTTGCACACATGGCTTCACTGGAAGTATTCCTATACTTGAAGGACATTTTATTTTGTTCAATTAGAATAGAATAGTAGATAAATAAATAAATGTTGCAATGCAACCTATCTTTCATACTATTCATAAATGGGAATGTCAAAAGCTAATAAGAAGTCGGTTTAAGATCTTTCATTCCTATAGTAGATTTCTTTCTAAAAGTTATGATAATTTTGTTTGGAATCTTATGAGAAGGGAATGTCTTCATCCTCCAAATGCAGACATAATATTGGAAGGGTTTCAAAAATAGAGAAGGCATCCTTGTCAACGGAAGATAACATTTAAGGGAGTTCTTCACGACCTATTTCTTGAAATTTATTCTTTTTCCTTAAGTTGTTAAAAATGATGCAGTCGTTCTTTATCATTACCTATCTATTTTAAGACCACTATTTCACAAGGATGATCAATTCAATGATATTTTTAATATAAGTTGAAACTGAATGCTAATTCCAAACTATTTTGGTCATAGATAATAATTCAACTTTTGACATTTTCCCTAAATTTTATGTTTGTAAGTATGAATAAGAATATAGTTTTAATTAGTGCTATTGGTTTGTTTTTAGTAGATGTTGGCAACCCTCTGAGAAGCCATTTTTTAAGAATCTCACATTGTTTGCATGAGGCCATGCAAAACCTCAAGCATGGTGAAGTTGTTGTTGAGACAGTAGTAGTTAGGATTATTACTTTTGTAATAAAAAGGAAGTGCCAACAAGAGCAGTGATCAGCCTGGTTCCAAAAGAGGAGGATTCTAAATCTTAACCTATGGTCATCCAATTATAGAATACCCTCTTCTCACAGATCTTGGAGCCCAATCACCAAATTATTTTGCATTATTCTGATGCAAACCCAGAGTTCCTACATCTAGTGTTGGTATTTGTTCCATTTACATGGTTTTTTAGTTGAATCAGATCATAGGTCCTCTTCCAAAACACCAGAAAACACCAGCTACCTCTAAAAGGTGCAGCCTATGAAAGTTTTAGAAGCACTACCACCAGGTGATCCGGTATTGGTAATAAGGTGACTGGTAGCTCTAATCATATTTTCAAGTTGCTGCTCGATTTTAGTACTAGGATATACAAATTCAACATTTTTTCATTTTATTAAAGAAATTAGACTGATTATGCATTAAACATATGGTTACTTTCGAATCATGACACACCCCCTACCACGAACTTCTGTAAAATCTCGTCTACATTTCTGTATAAATAAAACGTCCCTATTTATCGAAATGTTAAGAGTACGAGGTCATTGTGTCTCTCACAGGATCAAAATCATGTCTTTCTGTCTATCTGGTAAAGAAACCTCATAATCCCATGATTCACTATCATGCCATATGCATGACTCGAGCCACATCCCTTGAATATGGTCTAATGCCAACTCTCCTATGAGTCTATAAATTGTTCATGGGTTCAACCTATCTTACTGTGTCATCATTACCATAGATGTGATTGTTGTAAACCGAATCTCCATTTATAAACACTCCTCTAGATGGCTCTGCCATCCAAATGAGCATTATTTACCATTTTACTATCACACTACCTATAGTCACACTGCCATGCCACGCCTTTGTGTCTTTTGCATATTTATCCCCTTCTGGTACTTTATCACGATCTGCGTTAATCTGGTACTTCATCATGGTCTATGCCGATCCGGTACTCAACCCTAAATGAATCATCCTTGCTACCCTTTAGGAATATATTTCCACATTTATCTCTATATGATAATGGGTGCACTTGTCTTATTACCTCATCATTTTGAAGAAGTGATTGCTAATTGAAATATCCATTGAAAAGTAGTAACACAATTATGTCAAATACTAACCTAGTTGATTTAAACAAGTTTTTATCCAAGTTTTTCTTGGGAGGTATTGATGAAAACCTCATGTGGTGGACCACCCTTGCAAAACCGCAAAGAACTTTCATGAGAACCCTAAGAGGATTAACTAGAGGGACCTCTTAGTTATTATCCGAGATGTTCTATTATACATTGAATAGTTGAGATTTAAGTTGAATGCGAATGATGTCACCCTTGGGATAATTACAAACAATTAATTATGTGCCTAATAACTCTAAAACACTCTCGTACCACCTGCCTTCCTTATACTCTAAAACTGTCAATGAACAATATACATTATTCTAAATCTTTTGAGTAATATAATAAAAAGGAAGTATCAGGAAGTACAAGTAAACCCACCGGGGTACTGAACAGGCCTGCTGGCAGCGGGGCCATGCTTGTATGGTACTAAGGTAAACTCGTCGGGGTACTGAATAGGCCTGCTAGCAACGGGGCTATGCCAGGTAAAGGGAGTTGAAAAACATAAAGTGACACACTTAAAACTGAACAAAAACCCTTGGGTCTCATTCTGAAGAAATCATTATCAAATCAAGGCTAGGATATGACCTTTATATCTCTCGGATGATGTTCTTAAGAATCTTCAAGTATCCACTTTAGAGTTCTATATTTAAAACAAATAGGTTTGCATGAGAAGTGGGACCCTCAGTATGTGTAATTCACCTTATCTAAGTAAGAAGAGATTCATTTATAAACACTTGGATCAGAAATTTAATCATCTTGGGATGTATTCCTTTATGTCTTCCTCTCTTCAAATGATATCTAAACTATGCTTATAGCACTTTTGTTTTAAAGGTAATCTAGCTAGGTGGGGGGGGGGGGATATTAGTCAAATTAATTTTGAAAACTCTTGGCCATTATCCTATAATCATATTAGATTCATACCCAGACCATTCTCTTAACTATGATAAAAAATAGATTGGATAAGACTTAACGTCAAATCACTAGAAGATCTGATATATTACTCTTGACTCCCATTTTTCATCATAACTACTTTGCCATGGGTAAGAATGTGAAGCATAGGCCAGGAATTTTATAAGTATAACAGGAACTTAAGGAGCTGAAGAAAGGTGGAACTTCAGGGAATGCTTGATCGAGTGAGGAGTATCATCAATTTTGAAATTTTGAAGATCATTGTTGCATGAGGAAATGCAATGAATTAAGCATGGGGGAATGTTGAGTCTCTATTTTGACATGTATAATGCCTTATCTTACCTTGTATCCAAGACTTTTTTCCTATGTTATAAGCTCATACTTGACGTTTACTCCCAAACACATACCTAATGACCTAGTTCATGTTCACAAGAGGTAATTGATGATTTATAGCATGTTTTGTTTAACTTTCTTGAATTAATTCGATTATAGTGTTTTATCTTGTATAATACTAATAGTTTGACTCATGAGAAGCTTATTTTGGTATCTCAACATTCTGGTACTACAAGTTATCGTGCAATCTGGTACCAGCCTATGTATTCCAGTACTAAACAACTACCTATAGGATTCTGGTACCAACATTCATGTACTGAATTTTCTCCTCGATTTCCAGGCATATGATGATGAATCTCAAAATTTGGGGACATGGTTTTTGTCCAGAATGATGTTCTCATGTAGACACATGATTCATATCTCACCCAGATCGCACGTGTGGACCTCCAGCTCAGGGGGAACGATTTAGCCTAAAATTATCAAATATTTCTAAACTGTCATATTGTGCCTTGATATACGTGTAGATGGAGGAATATATTACAAAACCATCAAATGGGTTTTTACAAAATATATCCAGATACAAAATCCATAAATTGGTTTTACAAATTCACAATGGACAGAGAGATATCGAAGGCTCCTTAACCCAAATTTGTGATATTTGGTGAAAAACCCTGATTTTGTGCATAAATAGTTTGAACGAATTCTAAGTTGGGGGATTTGTTCTGATCCATCCCCATTGAATTTCCTTGTATAAATATGAAGGAAGGAGTACCAAGAGGGGAGGAATTTTTATGTTGTACTACCAGTTCTTGAAGGAAGGGAATTCCATATTGTTATGTTGATGTATTGGCTTGTGAACACATATTTTCTATAAGTCTCTTTGTTGGAAAGTAATATGAATTAGAGTTGTTGATCTTGTGCATTTTTGGAACCTACTATCCTGTGAGTTTTTCCATCTTCCATGTTGGAATCAGTAAGGGCCCATCGTTCTAACGTGGTAAGGTTGTTGTAAAATATAGCTTAGTTTTTATTCCTGTACATGTTTGTTTTAGTCCTGTATCTATGTAATGCTTGTTGTTAGCTTGATTTCTTATCCGAATTAGAAATATTATGAATGTAAGTGGCGAAGTGTGAGTAGTGTTCAGTGTGTTATTGCTAGTAAAACAAATCTGGTGCACCATAGTTTTGGGAATTTTATTTAGCTTGTTGTCAGAAATATGCATGATAGGATAGGTTTAACAATCTTTGAAGTGTGATTATTTACATTCATGAATCTGAGTTAATTTTTAGAATTTGTTGAGAGTTGTAACATGTGTTAGCCAAGGAGCCATTCAAGAATTCCATCTCTTGTATTATATGAACCCGTAAATGGATTATGCTCCTGGTATATAAGCTAGACAGTTCTTTTTCAAGGCTGCAAGATTTGGTTGAGTGTGAGGAATTAGATATGGATTGCTTACAAGTTATTATTGAATTAAGTTGTTACAGGAAATGAGATTAGATCTCCATCTCTCACCCTACCTGCACCTACAATGGAGTGTCTTCCTCTACCTGTTATTTCTTCTAGAATTGATTGATGCTTTCTTTTGAGAATATGTTGCATGTTAATTGTTGTTATTTTAGTTGCTCTAGGAGATAGAATCAAAGTTCATATTTTCCTTTCATGAGCCATCAATGAACATGTCCATCACCTAAGCAAGAACTTTAGATCATATGCTTGTTATGAGTTTTTCTTTCTAAATTTTGAATTGTGTGAAGAGTGTTATCTTTGAAGTGTGAAAACAGAGTGTTATGTTTCCTGATTGAGCTATACTCATCAGACATAGGAATCTATCTGTTATCAGCACATATAGTGCATCAACTCTATTGATTATGAATCCCATATTGACATTTAAATGAGTGTAAGATATTTATTGAACATATTTGTACACCAACAACAAGCGTGGTTGAGATCACGAAAGTATATGAAAACGTGAATAGTTCCCTATTTTTTGTTAATAGGGATAGGGTTGGAAAACCATGAAGTGTATGCAATTGGGTAAATGAAAACAATGTGTAACTTGTCAATTTTGGCTTTGATATCTGCAGATTTGGAAGGGTGGAGGGGGAATTTATTTTGATGAACGAGGGTGACATCCGACCAATTTTTCATTAGATTTTCGACTATAGAAGGATCGAGGCCAGACATCTACGTAGATGAACAGGAAAAATTGTCCCGATATTCCTGAAAGAGGGCTTTATAAGAAATGATTTCTTTCAGGGGTAGTGAGTTCCTCCAGTATATCTTTATCGCAGTGAAAAATGAGAGAATATAGGGGATCCTGGGAGGTGGAAGGGGGAACTGTCAATGGATAAGTGTTATTTTCCTTAGGGGGTGAGGACATAGAAGGGATATCATGTATGGGGTGTGATTTCCTGCTAGACATAAATAAAATGTCATGATACTATGGATGTCACCTCGTTCGCTCGGGGACTGATGACGAAATATAAAAAATGTCAGTAATGTGAGCCTTTGTGGTGGGTGACTGAGAGGACTCTGGCCGAGACGTGTGGGGTACTGTGGCTGATGTTTGGTTAAATTGAGGTAGAGTTGGGAAATTATGAGTGTAGTAGCCATATTCTGAACATATGGCATAAGCGAATTTGGTTCGTAACCCTTTATTGTGTGTGGTTGAGGGATCTGTAGTATTAGTGGAGGTACTTGGTGGAGGAGAAGGCAATGGGGTTTCTTTAGGGAGTTGGATAAGATTTCATAACTTGGGAAGAGTAGGATATATGTTAGTGGGGTGTCCTTCTCTTTCGCATAGTGCATAAGGAGGTTGAGCTCGGGGAGGAAGTGGAGCTATGGGCTCGTTCTTATTTTGTCTTCCCCCAGTGGTGGTGGTTTTTTTGTTAGGTGGGGGTGAGGGTGGTGTGGAAGAAACCTATACTGGGACCTACATCATTAATCCCTTTGTTTGAAGAGGGAGAGATGGTGTAGGAACCATAACAGGTGGATGGAGATACCATACAGGGATGGGAAGAACCATGTTTGGAAGGGTGAGAGTAGCATCTACCTGGAATGCTTGGAATCCAGGTGGAGGGTAATAAAAGGGAATTTGGGTAATGGCTTGGGGAACTGTCTCCCTAACCAGGATTTTCCCTTGGAGGCGAGGGGAATCCGAGATAAGTGGTGCAATGAGGTTCTTAGGGAACTCCTGAGGTAATAGTTCTTCGACTGGTGGGACTGTGATGTGGGGAGGGGCCTTGGTGAGAGGAGTAGTGTCTTTGATATCTGTTCCATTAGAATATACTACACACACTTGTGTTGAAGGGTGTAGGATAGGTGGTGATCCATGATATGCCCCCAACAAGGATGGGTCCTTGAAAATTCTAGGACCCATGTCAATGACCGAGAAATCATTTGAGCTAGTGTGGACAAGGGGGATAATGTTATTGATGTTGGCAGAATGATTAGGCTTGTAGTGTGTGAGTTGGTTGATGGTGATGATTTTCCTGTTGTGGGGGAACATCATTGTTCAAAACACAGAAGAGGATATCGCCTTCATAACATACATGTAGCTATGTCGGAACAAGATATTGTAATCAAGTGGGGCGTTGATAGCTTCAATGTCGATGAGGATGGATTTACCCCAAGTTCTATAGGGACATTTTGGAAGATCCCTTCAGGGGACGATGGGAACCCTCGTAATATCTCAATGTGATGGTCGATGGTACTAGCTTAGGTGAGACAAGTTTTTTCCATACCACTTTGGACATGATGCATGTGGATGCACCTTCATCAATGATGCACCAGTGAATTGTGATGTTATGGATCTTAACTGGTATATGAAAAGCTACCAAGGAGGGGAGGCATGGTTCGATGCTATCTAGATCAAAGGTGATAAGTCAAGGATTTCCAATGAGATGTACAAGTTTGGAGGACCTCCAATACATACATGGCTGAATGAGATTATTCTAATTCGTCGATCAGACTGTAGTTATGTGTTTCCCTAGTATGAGGGTTATGTACATTTTGTCGTAACAACATGCAAGGTATGTGAGGGTTTGGTTCATTGTCAGGGCATGGAATCATCAATGGTTGTTCGACTATAGTTGGGGCCACTTCTGAGGTGGTTGGGGTAGATTCAGGGGGAACACCGTATTGACAGCCACATGTTTGCAGAAGAATCTCTTCTTCGTTGGTAAGGAGGATGTTGTGATTGACCGAATTTCGAGGTTGATTGGGACCCAGGTTTTGATACTGCCCCATTTTTGGTCGAGAGAGGATTATCTCATGTTGGGTATTTATCACACCTTGGTGTGGAATAGGGTTTTTCAAAACAGCCGGAGGTGGTGGTTGCAAATAATGTTGTGGGGTCTGCTGAGGGACAGGTGACGCTCGACGGTGTTGGGTGTTGATGGATTCTTTCATCTGTTTGAAGTCAGAAATTTGGGGGAAATGGTGAGTATAATGTCCATACTCATCAGATAGAGTGCAAGGGAAGTTAGTTATGAGGTTATTATTCTTCCCTTGTCATGGTTGATTTTAATTGTTTTCACCTTGGGGTTTTTGGTTTCCTTGGTTCTAGTTGCCCCCAATAGGACAATTTTGTTGGGGGTTATTTCCTCCTAGTCCTGGGTTGTTATTGTTTCAATTTTTCCCTTTATTTTTGGTGTTATTCGGCTAGTGAGCTGGATTTTCCGTATTCAATTATTTCAAAAGTATGAATCTGTTGAATGGGAGAGGGTTGAACAAAGTTAATGTCATCATGTGGTTGTCCTGCTGGAGGAGAAACTAGCTAGGGAGGACCAAGAAATGGAAAATATGGATTGTTTTGTGGAGATGATCCATATGGAGCATATGAAGTTGAATCACTTCCACTACTATTGGGGTTATATGCGGGGGTTGAGGGTGAACTCATACTTGGTTGAGAGACCAGATGCATCATTGTTATCAGTGAGGGTCCACCCATTGTTGGAGGGGTAGCAACAGGATATGATTGTTGGTGAGTGGGAGGAGGGTAATAATACATCCCTCCATTTGGTTGTGGATATGGATGTGCACCATAAGTGGGTGAAGGGTGGTCGTAAGGGTTGAGATGGGTCACAAAACCAATCAACCCATATGCAGTGTGGGACATCCCAGGTTTGTCCTGGCCAAATGGTATGGGTTGGGGTGCATCAGGTAATACTGTGTACAAGTAACATGATTGAGCATAGATGAGGTCAAAATGTTGGGCCTTGCTGATGGATTCCTCTTCTGATTGAGGAAAAGTGGATGCTACATCATTGGAAATAATATAGACGAGCGATTTGAGAAACCAATCAAGACATTGTTCTTTAGTGGTTTCTTCTTTAAACAAACTACGTCGCCGACGCCATTCATGGATGTGGTCGTCTATATGGATAGCAGTGGTTTGTTTGAACTTAGAGAGAAGTTCTAAGACAATATCATGACTAACTGGTAGTTGGAAAAATGACAAAAAGGCCTTGGCCAATGATTCAAAGGTCACATGGGACCCTAATTTTTTTTCCACATACCATTTGGTTGATGAGCCCGTGAGAGTTATTTGAAATAACCTTAAGAGGATGGAATCATCTATTATGTTGTTTGAAGAGAACCATAAGTGAAAGGTCAAAACATAGTTGGCAGGATCTTCCCCCATTTTTTCTTCAAACTTTAGAATATCTGAAGGTAGTTTGGTAGGCATATTGGTCCAAGTGGGGTCTTGTAAAATGGGATCATTCGTGAGTTTTTTTAAATCAGGAATGTTGAGGGATTCCAAGTATGGAATAGGGATCTTTGGTAGAGGATTAGTTCCAACCATTATGTGAGTAGGTAATGGACCTGTCCCTTGAGAGGGATCTGGTGGGATTTTACTTCTCCCTTGAGAAGAAGTTTGACCCCTGCCTCCTTGTGAAGGAGAAATGATAGATGGATGACCTTGGGTATTTGACCCAAGCAAAGTGGAACCAATTAAATCTGATCCAAAAAGAGTAGCACTCACGGGGGTGTGAGGTCGTTGAGACGGTGAGTTTGCAAGACTAGGAACTCCTCCTAGAATAGGAGGGAGATTCTAGAAGCGTCTAGAACGATGGGGATTATGTGGATCCCCTATGGTTTCTGACTAGAAAAGTGAATGTGTGAAGATGGTGACAAGAGAGAAATAAATGAACAAGATCTTTGTATATTTTTGGCCTTCACAAAATAGTATAACTCACAATTGCATGTAATCAAATGAACATCATACATAATTCAAATGTAAATAAACAAGTATGTGGATAGGTGGATTGTGTTCACGTGGGAGAACAATAAAAACAAATGCTTGTGTCCTAAAAGACATATCATCCTTCCTCCCAATTCAACACTTGGCCTTCCAATAGAACCCAATAGTGAGTTTTGAAGCCATCGAAAGAGGAACTAGTGAAGGTTGAAGTAATCAGATATAATGAGGGGTAGAGGGTGCATATCCCAAAAGAGTTGGAGATATTTCCCAATAGCCACACAAAATCGGATCAAGGTGTGATTGCATCCCATAATCCCCACTTGGGTCAAAGTGCGGCATTTAGATTTTTGGCCTAAAAAATGGGTCACGGGCTGGATTCCCTCACAAGAGTTGGGTGACTCAAGGAGGGATGTGCAGAACAACCGGACCTCGGCCTTATACCCTTCACGAGTATCTCCCTGCCTTATGGTGTAGGAACACTTGACTTAGAGGATTTGAAAGTTCCTTATTTCTCAACTTTTATTGTTTGAAAATGTGAGAACTTGATAATGAGGGGTTGTTTGGATGCATGGACTTATGAGTCCCCTCTTCCTCCTTGGGAGGGATATTGAGTTCCCTAATTAAGAGCTCTTCTCTTCATACAATGGAAGAAATGAAAAATGGTGAATAAATACAACGCCTATTCCCTCAAGAGGTGAGTGGAATGGCCTATTGCATTGGTGCTTGAAGGCTTCAAAGAGAAAAGAGGATTATCAAAGAATAATTATTCCAGCATAACAATACCTTGAAGATCTTATTTTCTTAGCACACCCATGGCACATATTTATAGAATCCATCCATGGAAAAATGTAATTCGTTCATAGTGTGAACAAGGGGCCTTTTAGTGCACCCTCTAGCCCTTGACCAACCTCCAAGCTAGATTTAACTCAGATATGAGTGTCAAATCATGTTGGGGGTCGGACTAGAAGTGGTTGAGGGGCCGACAAGATCCATAAATGCATCATTCATAGAAGTGTGCATATTTTTTCGTAGACAATCATGCATTTTGTGCACAGTGCACGCTGAGGCTTGTGTTAACCTGGGCGTTGTGTGCGCACTTCCTTTGTTGACTCTTCACACTTTGATTTTTGACCCAAGTATATAGTTTTTTGCATTTTGGATGGATTTTGGTGTTGTAGGTGGAAAAATTTCTATTGGCATTGATGTTTTTCTTCAACCATTGTGTGAAATGTTGCAGACAATTTTTCAGTGATAACACTAGTTAAGGCTACGATTTTTACCAAAAACCTGGCCAACAATCCAACTTTTCCTGGCAACCTGGTGCTAGTCAAAATCCAGAACCCTCTTTTCCTGTAAATAATCCACAATTGAAACTACCCTTTCTGGAAACCCTACATTTGCCATAATTTTCGAGATTACTGAATGACCCGATCTGTCATGATCCGCATTGGCCCTCCATGCCGACTAAGTTTCCTTCGGATATTCTAAAATTTGAGGGCAAGCCTAGTGAAGATCCAGATGATCATGTGACTACCTTTCACTTGTGGTGCTCATCAAACTCGTTGAAATATGACTTCATTCAATTGCGCCTTTTTCAATGCACTCTTATAGGGGGTGCTACAAAGTGGTATATCGAGCTTGACGACTCAAGGTAATATTAATTTAATGACCTGGAGATGGTTTTCTTGAACCATTTCCAGTTACCAATGAGATATGATGTCGGCACCGAGTTGTTGGAAAACTTCAACCAAACCAAGGCTGACCACATCTCTTATCATATTTGAGAATGGAGGCAAAGAAAGAGCTTGATTAAGGTCAAAGTCCCTCCCGATTTCTTTCTTTAGTGGTTCTTGAAGTCTTTGGTTCCCTGCGTGTCCAAAGATGTAGCAACATCTGGGGTGTTTTTGGAGGAGGAGGATATTATGAGAGCCCAACAACTGAAGTTGATTTACTCTTAGTGTGGCATGATCTATGAGATCTTATCAGATGCGCCACTGTCCACTCTTGATAAGGCCAAAAACAATTATGTGCCCCACACTAATGGAATAATGGGCTTAGCACAAAGCAATTCCACAGACCTGTGTCAAATCAATTACAACAATTGTCAATACAACAGACTGTGGCCAGCCAAACTCCTAGTTCGACTACCCCCACTACCTAGAAGTCAGATGTACACAGTGTGCAGTCGAAAACTTCCAAGGCGAACTAGAAGACCGAGTGAAAGAAGAAACAAAGAAATAAGAATGGAAAATGGGATAAAAAGGTTGCCAACAATGCTGATGAGGGAAAAATTGAGAAGAAGAAGTCGAAGTGTCCATGTAATATATGCATGAAAGACCACCTGACTCACTTATGCCCTCAGATTGCAGAAGCTTGGAAGCTACTAACATAGTAACAACCTATTATTTTGACAAAAAATTTTCCATAAGGGAAAAATATGGCTCAGTCTTCTACATCCACAAGCATAGCAGGGAGCAATCAGGGACCCCCCACACCTACTACTAACAACCCGGCCAAAAAAATCTACATGATGAACACCGATGTTCATTTATCAACCAGGACTCATGACTATGGAACGTTGGAATCTGTCGAGAAGGGAAAGGAGGCCACTAACTCATTGAATCCTATGAAAATTGAGAAGGCAGTGGGAAAAAAAATGATTCACATCCCTAAAGGTGTGTTTAAGAATGATTCCCATAATCTGAATGCGAGGGCCACTCTGAACTACTCTGTCTTGGAAGATCTAAAACATACCTCTTGTGGGATGTCTTCTCTAGAGGTTACCCATAGTTTCCCCTCATAGAGAACATATCTATTTTCTGCCTTGGGAGTGACATAGACTAGTAACCCAAGAATGATTATTTTCAATCCAACCGACCTAAAACCTCGTCTTCCTCACCACATTTCCTTTCACATAGTAATGACATACACCATGAAATCGTTAACACGGAACATTTTCCGTATGGTGGTTGATGAGGGTGCCTTGACTTGCGTGATGTTTTTGGAATGTTGGAAGGACATTGGACAACCTAAGTTATCTCTTTTTCCTACGTTGCTTACATCTTTTAATGCTCGGTCGTTTAGACCACACAGAATAATACCTTCTTTCCTAGTGCACTTAGGGGGTAAAACTTTGTGTTTCGAAGTTGAAGTGGTCGATGCACCTGTTGACTACAATATTTTGTTAGGATGGATTTGGACTTATGTGATGAATGCGGTGGTTGCCATTGTTTTTCAAGTCTTATGATTTCTGCACGAGGGCTGAATTGTAACCATCAACCAATTGTCCTTCTCTCGTCTTGACCCTTCATTGGGGGCTTCAACGGTCCTGATGATTGATAACTCACAGCCTAGCACTTTCAACTTAGGTGTCGGTTTGTTTATGTCATTAATGGGAACTTTTGATTATCCATCGCCTTCCAACTATGTAAATTTTATATCAGTTGTTCACGACCAGCCGAGGGCTGCAATCTTTAAAGTGTCTTCTTTTAAAATGAACTTCTTTCACGACCGATGGAATTTACCTTCCCCATCAACTTTGATGAAAGGGATAGGGCACCTTGGCATGGCCATTCCCTTATCCGCGATTGAGGTTGCATACAACATTGTCCATCAAGCCTCGGCCAACCCTGATCCATCTCCCTCATAGTAGTTATATCTAGTTCTTGATCCTATTTGGGCTCAGGATTATCTTGCCACTCAAGATCCTTTAGACTTGGTCTTTCCCTCTGATGAGGAAATTCTAAAGGAAATGACTGGTCCTGAGAGACCTTGGGATGATATGCATCATAGATATTATTTTCTTCCCAAGCTTAGGAGAATAGAGGCAGGAGAGTTTGTTTTAACCATGAATGGAGATATCCCTTGTCCTATCAACCCTCTAGCTACACATGGAGTTTATGCCAAGGGTAACATGGAAATCATTTATACGACGATTCCTATCGATATCTCTAGAACCCCTGGCATTGTGGAGAATGTTTTCGTCGGAGCGGATTGCTCTCCCAAAAAGATTCAAATTTACACCTATTTATTCACAGATTTCTGCGACATTTTTTCCTGGTATTACGAGGATATGTCAGGAATTGACCCACGAATTATCGAACAGGAAATCATGATTTTCCTGATATCAAACCGTTCCGACAGAAGATTCATCTGATCAATCCTCGAAAACAAGCGACGATCAAGGAAGAAGTAGAGAAACTTCTCAAAGTTGGTTTTATCTACCCGTACAATTGAAGGAATGGGTATCAAACCTGGTTCCTGTCAAAAGGAAACATGGCACAATTCACATTTACATGGATTTCCATGATTTGAACAAGGCTTTCCCGAAAGACAATTTTCCAATCCCATTTATCGATCAGATTGTCGAGGAGTGTGCAAGTTCTGAAGTATTTTCTTTCATGGACGATTTTTAGGGATATAATCAGATTCAAATCAAACCTAAGGAACAACATAAAATAGATTTTATTTTTCCTTGGGGTACCTTCGCCTATTGAAAGGTTCCTTTTGTCCTGAAGAATGCTAGATCCACCTTCTAGCGGGCCATGTCATTCTATTTTGACAACCTCAAACACATAGTTGAGGCCTACCTTGATGATCTAGCGTCACGTTCTCGTAAGAGATCTGATCATCGTTCCCATCTACGACTAATCTTTGAACAATGTAATTACTATCGAATTTTCTTAAATCCTAACAAGTGAAGTTTCTGCATGATGTCGGGTCATATTTTAGGTTTCATCATGTCGAAAATAGGGATCATGGTCGATCCTCTCAAGGTTGACATGACAGTTCAATTTCCTCCCCCATGCACAATGCCCCAAATTGAGAGCTTACAAGGGAAAGCGAATTTTCTTCGGTGTTTTGTTGCTAATTATGTCGAGATGACTAAAAGGTTCATGCGTATTTTGAAAAAATGGGTCCCATTTTGAAGCATTGAAACATGCCCTGACGTATAACCCTCTGCTTTGTTCTCCTCATTATAACAAAGATTTCTTGTTTTATTTGGCTGCTGCAGAGTCAACCCTCAACATGGTATTGGTCCAGGAGGATGAAATGCTCGAAGAGAACATTATCTATTATCTTAGCCGAGGCTTGGTTGGATAGGAACTAAACTAATATCATGTTGAGAAAATTTCTTTGGCAGTTATCCACGTTGTCCAACGGTTTCGTCACTATATATTTCTTCGCAATACCACTGTCATTATCAGCGTCAACCATTTCCAATATGTGTTAACACGACGGGTCATTGGCGAAAATATTAGTAGATGGATAGTTATCCTATAGGAGTTTGACTTAGATTTTGTCTCTGCGAAATCTAAAAACTCATTGGTCTTTGTTGAACTAATTTTGGAACTGTTGGTCGAGTCTGGTGATATTATGCCTGAAGAGTCACCCATCAATGGAGATCTTTTTATAATTTCATCTTCATACCCTTTGTATGGAGATATACTTGTGTATCTTTAGACTTTGAAGTGCCCCGCTTCTGCTTCTCACGATGAGTGTCAAATAATTCGACACCAAGCGCGAAACTATCTTATTCTCAATGATACTTTGTATCGTTGAGGTGTAGATTGTGTTCTTCGACGGTGTTTCACCCATGAAGAAGAAAAGATCATTTTGAACTACTTTCATATCGAAGCATGTGGCGATCATTTTTCTGTGTTGGAAACAACCCAAAAGATTCTACATGTAGGATACTTCTAGCCCTTGTTAATCAAGGATTGTGTGGAGGTGGTCAAGAAGTTCCACCCATGCCATATCTTCTATTGGAAGATGAAAGCACACCATGCTCCTATGTTTCTAGTCATTGTTGTTGGTCCTTTCACCAAGTGGGGGATTGAATTTACTACATGTCACCCAACTTTAGCCAGGGGGCATCGTTACATCATCATAGTAGTAGACTACTTCATGAAGTGGGTCGAGGCTATGTTGACGTTTAACAATGATGGTGAAACTACTACCCCTTTCATTTTCAATCAGATAGTAGCAAGATTTGGTATCTCGAAAGACATTGTCACTGACCATGGCAGTAATATCTAGAATAAAATGATTACTCGATTAAATTCAAAGCTCAGGTTCAAACATTAACATTTTTCACCCTATTACTCACAAGAGAATGGTTAGGTTGAAACTGTGAATAAGTCTCTCAAGACTATTCTTTAGTGGATGATTAATTCTACCAAGTCAAATTGGCATTTGATGTTTTATTTAGTGTTGTGGGCCTATTGAACGTCTATGAATATTGCCACTAATTTTTCACCTTTTCAACTCATACAGGGGCTGGAATTAGTCTTACCTATTGAGTTTCAAATCCCTTCTTTAAATTTGGCAGTGGAGTTACTGTCGGACACTTCATCACTTGAGAAACGCCTTTTATATATCGAGAAACTTGATGAGCAACGTTGTGATGCAGCCTTGGAAAACGAGGCTCATAAGAAACGATTCAAGTTTCATTATGATCGATCCATTCGCCCTAGAATTTTCTATGAAGGCGATCTTGTCCTGGTCTATGATCAAGACAAACATCCCCTGGGGGAACGCAAGTTCAAACCCATTTGGTTCATACATTTTATTGTGAAACAGGCCATAGAGAAGGGCACTTACTGACTGGTTGATTTTGAGGGAAATGCTTTAGTGGAGCCTAGAAATGGGCTCTACCTTAAGAAGTACTACTTTTAGTTCGGTCACCTAGGTGGCTTCTTGTATATATGTATAGTCTCATACATTTTTTGTCTTTTTTGTCTTGTGGACGTGTAGTTATTTATGTCTTATTTTTCACTGTGGTAGATGTCAAGTGAATTAGCGGTTTACTTTTGGTTCGCGAACAATGCTGGCCGACACACTTGGAGGCTTGCTTCCGCAACTTGGGTGATTTTCACACCTGGAGGCCATTTTCTATATTCCGGAGGTATTTGTCTAGCTGATGCAACCAATAATGTTTTCGATTACAGTGCATTAATAGAATTTCTACGTGATTCTTTGTCACATGGAATTTCTCACCTTTGGGTTTACTTAGATGCTTGGTTGGTTGTGTCCCAGTTAAATGGGGTTTACTGCATTTATGATCCCACTCTTCACCGATGTTTCCTTAGGGTACGTCTCTTAGAACGATCTTTTGACTACATTACATATATCCATGTTCCTAGGAGATTTAATCATTTAATAGATACTCTAGCTAATCAAGTTTTAGATTGGCACATTGCTCATATATAAAAATAAAAGCACACACATACACATGTAAATACATTTGTAAAAAATGTTATCCATAAAATAAGAAAGATGTATATATATATATATCTCCAAAATAGTGTCATTAGTACAAAAGTGGACATGAAAGCCTCAAAATTCATCGGTATACATCGTTGGGCTTACGCCCTCAAAATATATAGTACAAAAAGTTCCCTCGGCACATAAATAGTCCAATTCTATCTATGGTCTAGGCCTATTGGCATTTCTATAGTGAACAACAATGTTTGAAAGACGCCATAAAAAATAGACCCAGGTACGAGGCACCCTAACTATGAGTGAGAGCAGTGAGGTTCCTCTCCACTTGTCAAAAGACTCTATCAGCCTCTCCGACTGAGGGTCCTCCCACAACTACTGGTCCTCCTGTTGTTGCTGGTCCTACCTCTGGTTGAGGATGACATTGAGTCCTGACGAATTCTTTCAATCGAACATGTCCCACATCTGTACATAACAGATTCATGAGTTAGTACTCTACACACACATAAAAAGGATATATATGAAAAATAAAATTTACTAAAATTCAAAAGTATATATGTTACCTATCTCGCCATGCTCTTCATTGGGAGGCACATGCATGTTTGGATATCTGATGTAGCTAATCCCTTCTTAGGGATAGTCCTCTATGAATGGGATATGATGTGCCCACCAGTCAAAGAATTTGTCGTCGAAGGACTCTACAGTCCTTCCTCCACCTTCTCTAGGAAGTAAAACTGCCCACCTTCTCACTACTGGGAAGGAGTCTATATGCCCCCGTATTGTCTCTCTGGGACTGAGACTGAGCACCCTCTGACAAGAGAAGGATCATAATATGGTACCAAACCTGAATTTCTTGTTTGTACACCTACGACACTCTGTGAGCTATATCTTCATGCATACTAGCATGGTGGTACTCCAGTCAAATATTTTTGCCTCCAAACACTAAACTGCACAGTGCATATGTGTGCATGAGGCCTGATGGAGTGTTGCAGATCCAGTAATCCACCCGATCAAGAGTAAAATCACTTGTAGAGAGAGGCTAGTGATATTGTGGATCGACACTTGAGAACCCACTTTCTTAGTACCAACCTCACAATACATGCTGATATAGTCCTCGATGTTGAATCACCCCAGAGGAAAGGTACTCAAGTTGATCAGTTCCCCTCTTTTGGAGAGGTCAGTCAGGAAGTAGATATCCTTTGTAGTCGAGGTCAATGATTGACCCTCCAACATGAAATATTCTACATCGGGATGCCAATACTCCACAAGAGCGTTAAGAAACCTCAATTGTTCTCTCATAAATGGACATTGGAAGAATTTCTATAAGCGACATTGTTTCAGTGAGGAGATAGCCATAGGGTCCTCCTCGACCAAGATATCTAGCTCCTCATGCTCTCTCTCCCTCCAATGAACATACATCTTGTCACATACAAAAGTTGGAGAGGAGTTAATACTTGTATTTTTACTTTTTCAATACAAAGGGAGGTGTGCACGGGTTGTCTACTACATAGTTCCGTATGTACGTGAGCTATTTGTTACTCTGTCAGAGTACATACGAGGGTTGGCCTTGGACAACCCGCGTACAAACATATGTGACCCTTTTACAAGGGCACACCCCCCCCCCAAACTTAAAACTAAATTAAAAGGAGGAATGGAAGTGCAAGAGGAAGAATTTTTTACTTACTTGTTCCAAGTAGGAGGGTTTTTTGTCCACCATAGCTCCCGAAATTCACTCTTTTGATGAATGTTTTATTTTTTTTTATTTTTTGTTAATTTCCAATTTGCAATGGTGAAAATGAGTTGTCCACTTCTATTTATAGAATTGTTTGGCCCTTTTTCCCCTTTTTGGTCCCCTTTTTCACCTTTCCTAGCTTGGTGTCTACTCAATTTCGTTTTTGAGTTATCTATTAGTCATTCCAATACTTTTCTCCTTTTGGTTTAGTGATTATGTTTTGGGATTGGTTACATTTTTGTCATCTTGTGGTAAAAGTCATTTTTTCCAACTTTTTTCATATAATTTATAATTTCACTCCCACTTTCTACATCTTGTTGTATTTTCCTCTTTTCCATAGGATCGACCCCACTGAAGTGCAACACAGAACCTTCTTTGCTGCTTTAGAAGTGTTGTAATTAGGTGGTAGAGCCTGCCTCTACATGGATGCACTAGGTAGATCCTTTGTTGCATTTTGGCGTCCGTGATGTCATTTTTGACTATAGTCTTGGGAGTCCTTGATTAATCCCTTCATAATTATATATTGAATCCTCATTCTTCTTGCTAATCATCATTCTTGGCCTTACCCTCGGGACTCCCTAATAAGCATGCTTTGTTGTCTTTCAATCTCTCTTTAAAATTCGAAAGAAACATCCAACGAGACTGAATTTATTCTTTTTCATCTCGTCTAAATTAATTGATTAAAGTAGCCCCATGTAGTCTTCTTTAATCCCTTTTCAGACTCTCTAAATTGAAAATATTGTTGAGCGATCTTGTTTCCCTTCACACTCGTCAAACTCAAATTTGAAGGCACATCTGTCCAGTCATATTTTACCCCATTTTTAGTCCTAATGGCTAATTTTATGAATAAAGGTATGCACTAGGAGCTTCGGTTTTCTAGAAGAGTATTCTCAGGTGTAAGTTTAACCGTTTTTCGGGCTCGGGGACTAAATTTTTGAAAAAGCAACATTCTCCTTGGTTTTGGTTTATCACCTTTTTTGAGCCTTGGAGATTAGTTACGAAAAAGGAACCCCCCCCCAGAGTCCATATTTAAGATCTTTTCAGACTCCCTTATTGAAAAGATTGTCGAGTGACCTTGTTCCTTCACACTCGCTAAAATTGTTCCAAAAGAACATCTACTTGGCATGAGTTTAACCCTTTTTACATCCAATAGGTTATTATGGAAAAAGGTATGCCTCAGGAGATTAGTCTCACAGAGACATTTCTCCTCAGTTAATTTTATACTTTTTCGGGCTAAGGAGACAAAACTCGGAAAAAGGTTGTGATTCCATAGTTAAGATCTTTTCAGACTCCTTAAATTGAAAATCTAGTCAAGTGATCTTTTCTTTGGCACACTCATGAAAATGGTTTTGAAAAGATATATTTTCGGTGCAAGTTTAACCCTTTTTTGAGCCAATTGGAATAACTACAAAAAAGTTACTCCCTGGAATCTTCTTTAATGTTTTTTGAGACTCTCTAAATGTGAAAAAACCATCGAGCTTACCTTCTCTAGGATTGTAAAAATTTACATGGAATGGGTCTTGTTGAGTCATGATTAATCGCATTGAAGGTCTAATATTTGTGTCTTTGGCCTAATGTCGGCTCCATGTTGCTCTTAATTGAACCTTTGAAGCATTCCTTATATGCAAGCCTTGCAACACTGTTGGCCATTGACCAAGTTTTGAGGAACGCTTGGTCATATTTGACCATTTTTGGGACTTCGACAACCTATCAAAGATGGAGCGCTAGACAAAGTAGAGATCATGGGATCTCGACCCACTTTCGGGCCCCTTTTTGGGTTTTGAGACAATGTAATGGGAAAGGGGTGTTATCCTGTGGGTTCACCCATGCTTAGGCCCACTTTTGTATGTATAAATAGATGTCTAGGAAAAGTAAGTAAGAGACATTAACCTATCTATGTGATCTAAGCTAAGTGCTAGTAGTGCTCTGTACATGACTGTGGAAGGGTTACAGAACCAACTGCAGGTTATTATAGAGATTATAGAAGGCTTTGTGCTACGCCGCAAGGAAGAAGGATCCAGTGAGATGCGCAGATCTTTTTTCCTATGTGCAGAAGGGTTTTTTATGAGTGTTTGTTGTAACTGATTGAAGAAATTAATAAAGAAGAAGAGTTGGTGGATGTAGCCCCAAGGTGGGGGTGAACCATGTACCTGTTGTGTTGCTCTGCTTGGTGCGATGCATTGATGTGTTTCTATGTGATGCATGTTAGATAGATCTGATGTTTCTTTGTGCCTAATCATGTGAATGAATGCTATATATGACCTCTATGGATATTCTTAGTGCTTGAATTTGCTAGATCTAATATGTTCCTATTATGTTAAGTGTTATTAGATGATGGATATCGTTGCATAATGCAATAATCTATAATTAGGGTACATCTGTGTTGTTACTAAGAACTGAATATTGATGAAGGCTAATTGCTAAGTACTCTATTAAGTGTTAGAATCACAGATCTGTGTCCCATCTAAGGTTGGAAACATCTGACTCCTGCAACCACCCCTGCCTCTACCTCCGGTGAGACTTCATCTTCTTTGCAGGTGTTGCCGAAAGGGTTAGTAGTTAGGGTTTTGTTGGTGTGTTGTTATAGCGTTGAACCCTGGGTCTGCCCCTGTGCCAACAAACACTTTCTTCCTTTGCGATCTGACGCCTTAACCCATGGAGGAATTTTCCTCGAGTGTCCTTATCCTGAACGTGTCTTCTTTCCTTGAGAATCAGTATGTTCCATGCACTTAGAAATAGTTTTCTTACTTGTGACACTCATTCCTCCTTTGTAACATAAATTCTTTTATTATTTTTCAAGCTTGTTAAAAATTGAAAAAGGCAAAAAAATCAAATATTCCAAAAAGAGGGGACGGAAATATACATTCTTTTTTTGGCAGCAAAGATAGTCTCCCTTGGAGAGAGCACATCCTTCCATTTGTTATTCGATCATTGGGATCTAGTATGACCTTAGGAAGTTGTTCTCGCTACATATATTTGTGTCCTCCTCTGTTTGGTTACTCTTCCAAACATATGGAGAGTTTGTGATGCCTCCTACATCATAGACTTATGTCAATGTTACGTTGCCTAAGTCTGATCATCTTTTGTCCTTTTGTCCAAGGGAAGTTTTACCCAAGATGAGTCGGCCTTTCTACTATTTATCTCTTGACTTTCATGAGTCAGCCATCCTAAGATTCTAGTCAAGTCTAGATTCAAAATCGATGAAGTTCTCTGCCTGATCATTGTGATATTCTAGTCTTTTCTCGACGGATTGTCGAAGACCTCAGAGTAGTGAGTCTTACACTCCCATTGTACTCCTAACTGATTTTTTAAGATTTTGAATTTTTTGCTCGAGCTATGACGACTTCATCTCCAGTCAGAGGCGTCACTAGATTCTTGAAGATGCATATTGTACTTGTATATCTTCGATTGATTTTGAGATGTAGATCCACTATGTATTGCTCGCGGGTACACTTTCTATATTTATATGACATGGATATATAGTTTACTTGATTGGAAACCATGATTTAGTTCATCCCAAGCATGGGTATGCCCGCCTCGTAGAGATAATTATTGTTTTGCAGATGGAACCTCCCGAACTCTAGTCCCAGGCTCACTCGGTTTCATGCATTCTCGCTGGTAAAGATATTGTGATTTATTTTGGCCATCAGTTCTCTTATAACCTCATACATTAGGGGGCATTTTTTATAGCCCTAAAATTCCCTACTCATGCATACATGGCATTGGCCTTCCTACTTGCATAATTTTCCAAATCATTGCTGAGGAACTCTATTTAGAAAACTATTTCTGGAGCATGTACGCGCCCTGCGACACTACTGTTTGTTGGCATGTTTTGCAGGGAGTGTGTGATTTTCATTGATGGAAAGAACAAAAATGACGATGGAAAATAGGAAAAGCATAAAATGAGGAGGAGAAGCGAGTAGTAGGTAGAGCTCAAATCTCAGAAGGGAAAGCACAACACATAAATGTGATCCAGTTCAAAATCCTTGATCGTGGATCTACTTCGAGAGTCTTCACAACCGTCGAATCAAATTAAGTGACGGATAGGATAAATGGAGAGCAAAATTTGAGATTTGAAATCCTTGAAGTTCGGAGAGCCGGAGAGCCAGAGTAAATTTCAACCGTTAGATCATTCTAAAGTGGAAGGATAGGATAAGTTAGAAGAAGGGCGCACTAATCTTAGTGTTTGATAATCGGGCACTCAGATCTATGGTCGACAAGGCATATCAGACCCCCCTGACATTTCTTCCTTTAATCGTGGGGGGGTTTCCAAGTTGGTGGTATTTCCCATGTGGGACCCTCATAGGTGTCACCTTCTTGTCAACTCAGACCCCCCTCGCTCATTACCACTTACTTCCTAACGCCCCTCTGAGTAAACCACCAAACAACTCATACATGCCACCTCCACAGTCCGACGTCACACTCCACTACCTGCTACACGTCACACTCCACTACACTGCCTACACGTCTCACCCACATCAGCAAAGACATGTGGCATAGTCATATAATGACAAGTGTCAGACATGTGGAAAACACTCGACTCATGCCACATCATCAAGTGACATAAGCAAGTTACGTCTCTCTAGGAGTTTTACTTAGGGAGTTTCACCACCAACAAATGCCTAAAGTACCAAATTCCCAAACATGGAAGTCCCTAAATGGAAATTAGTCATTTGATCTAAAGATCACTTCGGGTGCATTCTCAACTGTTGATCTAGTATAGTGGAAGGACAGTGTAAGTGGAAGTGTTAACCGACAACAAGTGGTCTCCACCGTATATGGATTATTTAGCAGGTGACCACTATGGAGGAGAGTGAAGCAACAACCAACCTAAAGTCCCGAAGGGCCGAAGTCACTTAATATCATTAATCAATTAGAAGGGTACGTTTCAATAGATCGTTGACTACAAGAAAAACTACTCCGGGAAAATGTGAAGGAGAAAGGTTTAAAATTGTTGAAGGACGAAGTCCTGAAGTGAACGAGGACCATTGATTTGAGAAGGACACATGGCAATAATTTGTGGACTCCAGCTAAAAGAGTTCTGGGAGAGCGTGAAGGTTGAGAATTGAGATCGTCGAAGCCCGGAGTAGAGAAGGAGATATCGACCGTTGAATCGAGTAAGGGGCTGCAAAACCGTTGATATGGTTGAAAGGTCAAATTCTCGAAGTAGAGGATGAGTCGTCGATTAAGAAGGACAAGTGTCCACAGATCATCGACTCCAAAATATTGGCGTATGGAGGAAAGTAAGGTTTGAGATTTGAAACTCCTGGAAACTAGATCATGAAATAGATCATAGTCCTTGATTTAAGAAGGTTATATATGATCCATTAGTTCAGGAACACCATCAAGATCGTGAGATCGATGGTCCCATCATATTGCGGGGATTGAAGGTGCACGGATTTTAAAAAGTTAAGGGTGGGCCACAATTGAAACCATGGTATTGGAGAAAGGGTACATGGTAGTTGGAGGTGGATTGCGGGGAGAAAAGTGATTGATCCCAAACCACTCTTGGACACACCTGTAATAGTTTTCTTATGAAAGGATGTAGCCTAAGGTCACATGAGACAGGGGGCTAACGAGAAAATATCTCATGCCCACAATCACGTGGTCACGTGAGACCATCGCCCAAGGTCACATCAGTGAAAGATAGGGGAAGGAGCTAGGACTTCTAGGATCCACATTGGAGGTTACACATTGAAAAGTAAAAAAGGCCTCTACATGAATAATCCAATGACGCTGATCAAACATAATCTGATCAAAGGGTTGTTGTTCCATCTCACGATTTCTTGATTAGTTATGATTCAGTTAAACTAATTGAATCATTGTTCCTGAGCGGTTGAATCATTGTTCCTGAGCATTGGAATCATGATTCATGAGCGTTTTGAGATTCTCGACTTGAGCGTTGGAGATGCGGAGTGTAACAAATGATAAGAGTAGGAATAAAATAAAAATGTCGTGATAGAGAGAGGTTGTTGTTTCTTGATAAAACAAGTTGAACTATATGTGATCATGGATATAGCAGGAATAGAGCATGAAATATGCATAGATGAAGAACATAAGATGGACATAGTAGAAATGGTGAAAACAACAGACTGTACAAGAACTTAAGTGCAAGAAGGTGCGAGCAGGAACACATTGATGCAGGTAGAGCAGATAAGTGTAGAAAAATAGTGATGAGACTGGTAGGCCATTGATAAATACTGTATCACTGTGATAAATTTCAGAAAGAAAATATTTATATCTCAGGGTGGTAGGGTGGTGCTAGGGAGGATTGTTGTCCTTAGAGTTTCAAGTGGGTGCTTGAACATAGGGAGTTGTAGTTTCCATCTGGTTGCAGCCAGAAAAACCAGGGTTGTAGGGTGGTGCAAGGGAGAACCATTGTTCTCTGTTGTACAGGTTGGTGCCTGTGTGAATGGAAGTTGGTTCTTCCATCCAGTTGTTGCTGGAACACTCAGGGAGTTGGTGCTTCCTTCTAGTGGGTGATAGAGAAACTAGAGATTTGGTGCTCTCAACAATTTGCATCTTGTAAGACAGAGGTGGTAGCCTCACATTGAGTTGGTGCTCAAATATATATGATGTACAAAACATAAAAATATGGCCTATCATTGGAAGAAGAAGAGGTTTTCTCCCTTTATGGGTTTCCTCAGGAATATTTGTTTTTGTATACTTCATATGTGTGATTGATGTTGAATACTCTATTGCTTACTTCCCTGAATTATTGTGATCATCATTGAGTGTTTTGTAATGATTTTAAAATGGGCATAATTGTTTAAGAACAATAACAATTGATTCACTCCCCGCTCTCAGTTGTCTAACAATTGGTATCAGAGTGGGTTCCCTTTATCTAAGGGTAGATCCTAGAGCTTAAACATGACTAGCCATGAAGGAAATTCAACCAATAAGGCCCCCTTGTTCAATGAAACAAAATTTTCCATTTGGAAAGTTATGATGAGAACCTACATAATGACTTTAGGTGTAGATGTTTGGGATGTGGTAGAGACTGGTTATGTGAAGCTTGTTGTACTAGCTTCTAAGGATGACAAGATAGAATTCAGCTTCAACGCTAAGGCTATGAATGTTATTCTGAGTGGGCTTCGAGAAGCATAATTTGTAAAATTTATGCACTTAGAATCCACCAAAGAAATGTGGGACAAACTCATTAGCAGTTATGAAGGTAATGAGAAGGTAAAGGGTGCCAAGCTTCAAACCTACAGATTACAGTTTGAACATCTAAATATTTAAGAGGATGAAATTGTTGGGAATTACTTTCTGATAGTTGAAGAACTAGTAAATGCAATGAAAGGACTTGGTGAAAAAATTGAGGAAGCCTCTTTAGTTCAAAAAATTTTGATATCTCTGCTAGATAGGTTCAACCCAAAGGTATTTGATATAGAAGAACTTAATGATATAAAATTTCTTCCTATTGACCAAATCCTATGAAATTTGACTTCTTATGAAATGAGGATAGGTAAAGATAAACCCACCTCTAGAGAAGCATCATTTAAAGAAGATAAGAATGAGGATTCTGAGCCTAATGAAATTGAAGAAAAATTTGTGAGAAGACTAAAGAAAGGATCAGGAAAGTACCAAGGCAAGTTTCCCTTCAATTTTTTTAACTGTGGAAAGATAGGTCACTTTGCATCTAAGTTTCCACACAAGAAGAAGGACCAGAACACTGAAGGTGAAGAGAAGTACAAATCCAAAAGATTTGATAAAAATAAATTTTTATGTGTAAACAATGATGACTTTTCAGGAGACATAGATAGTGATTCTTCTTGTGAAGATAAGGTTAATGAATTAATGCTTATGGAAAAAAATTATTATGATAATAAAATCACAGGAAGTGATGTTAATGATGAAGAAGTTGTGGTTGACTTGGAAGGAGAACTGATCAGTGCCCTAGAAGAAATTGCTAGACTCGGATTTAAGAAGAAAAAGAAAAAACAATTTTTGATACAGTTCAAGAAAGAAAGTAAAAAACCTGATGAAGACTTTTCCCTGCTAAAAGTGGAATTAGAAGAGGCAAATAAAATAGAGGACATTCTGAAATAGTAGTTATCAGAGAAGAAGGCAAGATGTGAAGCCTTGGAAGAAGAGGTAGTAAAAACCAGAAAACAGATGGAGAAGTTAAAGCATTCTATCTCCAAAATATTCCAAGCATTAAAGCCTCAGCAAAACTAAATGACATTCTGAGAAAACATAGATCTCCTTTGTTGAAGACTGGTTTAGTCTATGTAAGTGGTTCAAGCAACAAACAACCTAAAAGCAAAGAGCTAGTAAAGATGATCAAGTTCCAAGTCAGTAGACAATCAAACCATGTGAATACTCTGCCACCAAAAGATAATAAAGACAAGATTATCCCTGATAAAAAACAAAGATATCAGAATATGGATCCAAAAATGCCAAGAAGAGGGTCGTCCTTCAGGTACCAAATTTTTTTCCATGGTTACTATTTTTACTGCTCTAATTTTGGTCATAAGATTGCAAATTATCAAATTAAGTTTAGAGACATGCAATTGATGAGATCAAGAAATAAACAATCTTTGCAACATAGAACTAAATAGCCAATGAGTAGACAAAGTTGCACCAATCAGTTTGACCTATCGAACAATGAGCTTGAATTCTATAACTTTCATAACTTCGACCACAAAGTTGCAAACTGCCATCTAAAGAGTTACAAAGCAGATCCAAGGATAAAACCCTTATCTAGAATTGCCAGCACATGGAAAAAGAAAGATAGCGAAAAATGTGGTCTAGTACTTTCATATTAAAAACAAAAACATCCCTGGTATATAGACAATGGATGTTCCAAGCACATGACTGGAGACAAGGATAATTTTTTGTCTATAAGTAAAAGAAAAATAGGAAATGTGACCTTTGGAAATGATGAACCATGTAAAATCAAGGGTAAAGGGATGGTGAGTTTGAGTAATGGTAAAGGAAAATTCCAAGATGTTTTTCTTGTAGATGGGCTGAAACATAATTTTATTATTGTATGTCAAATGTGTGACATAGGATGTGAAGTGGTGTTCACTTCCAAAGATTGTAAGATAATGTCTATAAACTCAGGACAAGGGGTGGCTAAAGGCATAAGGACAGATAATAATGTATATGTGCCGAAAGAAGATAGAGAATAGTGTCATCTAAGCAAATATGATGAAATATGGTTATGGCATAGGAGACTTGGACATCTAAAATTTGACCACTTAATCAAGCTCAAAAATCTTGAGGCAATAAAATATCTTCCAAGAATATCAAATCCACATGATTCTGTGTGTAAACCCTACCATGTAGTAAAGGTAACCAAGACACAGTTTAAATCCAAGAGCTCTACTTCAACATAGAAGCCACTCCAATTAGTTCATATGGATTTATGTGGACCATCAAGACAGGAAGGTACAAGGAAGGAAAACTACTTCATGTTGATCATTGATGATTACTCCAGACTCACTTGGGTTTCTTTTCTCAAAGAAAATGCTAAAGCATTTGATAAATTTCAAATATTTAAGGCTTTAACTAAGAATCAAACATGCAACAGGTTAAAGTCAGTAAGATTAGACAGAGAAAGAGAATTTATGTCAAGTGATTTCAAGGAATTCTGTGATAAACATGTGATCAAGAGAGAATACACAATCCTAGGAACTCCATAGAAAAATGGAGTAGTTGAGAGGAAAAACATAACAGTTCAACAAATGGCCAGGTCAATGATGAATGAGAAGAACATTGGTCAAACCTACTGGGTAGAAGCAATACACACAACAATCCATATTCTTAACAAAGCCCACCTCGGACCACACAGTGACAAGACACCTTATGAACTGTGGTATGGAAGACCTTCTTCAATCAAACACTTCAAAGTCTTTGGGAGTAAGTGATATTGTTGGGTTAATGAACAACTCTTCCCTACTATCTGCGTTGTTGACCTAGGTTTCATATCTGTGAGGGTACCAACAAATGCTAAAACTATCGGCCCTTCTGGTAAACCAAAAGGAAACACAATACACAGAATTCACTACGCAGTCTCACCCGAGATAGCTTTAAATGGGTGGCTATAAGACTCAGGTTTTTACAGCCTAGGATTGAGCGAGAGATATGGAATCTATATTCTAAACCATTTATTATAACTTGTGTTACAAACCACTGCTATTCTCTTTTGTATTGTAGCCTCCATGGCATATTTTATTGACATCCCAACAACAACTAACCAAGCAATATAATAACTCATTCATTCATTACACACAACGTTTGACTACTAAAAGTATGACGAAGATATGCATGCATTCATCACATTACATAGGTATTACCATGGTTCACCCCCTCCTGGGCTACGTCCCCAAATATTTGGCTCTTGGCTCTCTTATTATGGTAGTTCTGCAATTCTTACACCGCGTGCTTACAAATCTCCTCATATGGGTAAGATCTATATGAGGTGAACTAGATCGCACCAGTCTCCTCAGCCTGTGATCTAATCCTCAATATATACCTTCTCTACTCCGCTCTAGTTCAACTGCTTTACAAAGTAGTTCATCTAATCGAAAACATTACATACCATATCAACCTCTACAAAAGTCATGAATCGAACCTTCCTATGATACCTGCGTATCTATATTTATATCTATCGGGCTCTTCATCCATTTACAAAAAACCTTACAAAAACCCTAACCCTACTATCGTTAGGTCTTCCTTCTTTGCATGCATTCTTTTCTTCCTTCCAGTTGTTGCCTCCTTCTTGAATGCACGTGTGCTGTTCTTCTTACCAGTTGTCGCTTTCCTCTTGCACGCTTTCTTTCCCACGATTTCTCTTCTAGATATCATTCTTCTTTGTGCATTCTTTCTTTCCCAATTTGACCTATTGCCAACAGGCCCCCAACACTGACATGTGACTCGTCCTGAGTCACCTAATCTTTCTGAGCTACCTCGATCTCCTCGGTGATCGTTCAAAACTTTTCCCTCAGCTCTGATACTTTTATCAGTGCCTGCGCGGTCTTCTCCTTAATGGTATCCACTACCTTAACTTCCACTTCTTTACTCAGTAATACTGCACATTCTTCCTGTGTCTATGCCATCTGTGTTCTAGCTTCTTCTTCCTATGTGATTACTTTTGCTACTTGTTCCTGTAATGGTTCTATTTGAGCCTAACGCTCCTGTTTCTGTGTTTGTGCAGTGATAAGTTATGCCTGCATTTTCTTCATCTCTTGCATCCCCTTTACATGTTCTGGGATTGGTATGGTATTTTTCCTCTGTTTGAGTTATTGGATCGCTGCATTGATCCTTTCCTCTTCCTTGTCCCAGTGTTGAACCTGTGGATCCTCCTCTAGTCTTGTCCAAGGTTGCACTACTTTATGGAGCAAGTCAACTTTCGTGCTAACCTGTTTCTCCATCTCCTGTATTTGCATTGTTGCTTCCTGCCTCCTTTTCTCCTTTACTGGTGGTAGATTTTTTGGTGTGAGTTGTTCTTGGAGATCCTTAATCTCCTTCTAGTATTGAGCAATTTCTTGCGCAATCTGGTCGATCTTTTCTACGACTGGGAGTTCGTTTCCTTGTGTAGTTCTTGGAAGTTTCCCAAATGTTTCTCTCACTCTTCATTCCAATTCATTCCTACATTCTGTCTCCTCTTGAGTTGTGGATTTGGCCTGCTCACTATCTTTCTTCAGTGCTTCCCACTTCTTTGTTTCTTTCTGTAGCTCGACTAAGTTTTTATGTGCCCAAGAAAACATCTCATGGTCGACGCTAACCTGTAATTTGTACAGTGTCCTTGATCGCATCCGTCTCAAGACCAATTGGATGTGGTCCAAATCCTTCAATGGTGTTTGTCCCACAATTTCATCCATTCGTAGCATGCTCAATTTTATGTAGACCATTGCATGTGCATGTGGCATTGGGAGGACTGGGTCTTGTTCTTCTATCTCCACTCTTTCATTGGTTTGTGTTGTCGTCGGCTTTATGCCTCGACTGCTACTTTATCTCTGAGCCTCCTTAAGTGTCCTAAGGAGCTGTCCCATTTTTGTCAGCACTTTTTGCAGTTTATCCCTGTGATGTGCTGTGTGATTGAAGTCTTCTGCTAGACAATCCTGGACCATTCTAGCGATCATTTCTCCATCGTCCTCTATGATTGTATAGTTCGGTGATGCTCATTGTGCCTTTGATTTCTTGTGCGCATCTATTGCCTGTACAATCAGTCTCTTAGTTCCCCCTGGTTTCTGTGTGATGGGATTTGGGGCAGTCTCTTGTGTTCCTTTAGCTTGCTTTAGCTGTTTGGTGGTCACTTTATGCCCCTTCTAGGTTCCCATCTTCTTTGACCCTTCGTTTTCCTGAGTCGACTTGTTTTTTCCCATCCTTGGTTTCTTGTGTACTGGGATTTGTGGAGGCTGTGTTTCCGCCTGCACTGCGTCTCCTTCTGTGGGTCCTTTCGGTACTTCCTGGGGAATGGATGGGATCCTCCATGTATCAGGCCATTCATTGACGACCATGTCTATATCACCTTATGTGATGAAATAGTGCATCGATAACCATTGTTTATTTGGATCCTGCCTTGGTTGTATCCACATGGCTTGACGTGTAGCCCATAAGTTAGCGATGTCCCCATATTGCGCGACAACCTATGGTGTTATTCTGCATGATCGGTTGTTAGATTCTTGTATGTCCCATAGGTATGCTTCAAAGATGATTCCATTTTCCCTCTTATGCTTGGCCTGTGGCCCAGATCTCAGTAATAGATATCTCACTCCCACTAGTTGTGGTCTAGTACAAAAAATTACATACTCTGGTTCCTGCCATCCCATGAAGGCTATGAGGGTGAGAAGCCATGAGTAATGGGATTCTATATCGAGGTCCTGCGCATCCTTGTATTCCACTTGGAAAAAGTTTAATAGATAAGGTGCCCAACTCACGAAGGTGCCTTCTGCGCACTGAGATACAACTACGATGACTCTCGCTGGTAGTTCGTCTTTGCGACATTTTCTTAAAAATTTACAGGCTAAGATATTTTCACCTAATTATGTCACTTCATTGTTGATCTGTTTGATTATAATGCCTCTTGTCCCCATGGAAATGCCATATTTCTTCTTCATTTCCTATGCTAATGCTTTCTTATTAGATTTATCGTCTAGAATTAGTGCGGGATCCATACCACGGCTGTGTAGTCTTGTTATCTATGCAATAAGCTCAACAGTTATAGGTATGGGTATGTACAACCATATATCCCTTCTGTGCATGACTGCTAACAGTTGCTTAATGCATGTTTTCATGTACTCGCCTCTGCCAAAATGTGGAAGTTTTAGCAACCCTAAAATTCTTGTTCTGTCCAGTCCAACTGCCCACTGATGTGGCTGGATGATCGTTTCTCCAAGTTGGTTTACCACTATTTTATACATGAAAACCCTTAGCGCAAATTCTAGGTACTTGGTTTCTTCTGATACATCATGGTCGAAATACTTGATCTTCCCTTCATGACCCAATAGCTATGGATATACCTGTACTCCCTCTGGTATGTGTGCTAGCACAATTTTTGTTGTTAGTTTCTTGCGAGGTGATCTTGGTATTGGAACTCTATCTTCCTGTTGTGGTGGTTTGTACAAAGTTCCAACAACTCCTGGTTTCTCCCCTGTAAGCCATTCTATCCAAGCCGAGTTAGTTCCCGTGGTCTCTTATGTTGGTTGGCCTAGGCTGGCTACCTATGACTCGTCTGCTTTCCCTTATGATCCTCGATTCTGTGTTGCTCCATTAACTTCCACGACTGGTTCAGTGATTTCTAGTTTAACTTCCTGTTGGTTTTCCGCTTCCTCGTTTTGAGGTTTCTATGTCGCTGCTGGCATGTCCTCTTTCATGGCCTCTGCTTGTGTCTGTTGAATCTCTTCTAGTATCCATGTAGAATTCACCGATGTTATCTATGGGGATGGTATCTCATCGATATCGCTGATCTCTGGCTTATGTTTCTCTTTTTCTTCTAATGGTCCTCATGACCTAGTTTGAACCCTGGTCAGTCTGACTATCTGGGCTAGTTCGGTGGAATTCGGTGGTGCCATAGTGGTGAGTGTCGAATGTTTGATGATTTTGAAGAACTGTGGTGATCTCTATGGTCTCGCTTTGTCCATTCAGGCTGTTGTTTCTCTCTCTCTATTCTCCTTTCATGAATATACTAGTTGCTTCCGTGCTCACTTGTTGTATGGGCTTGTCATGAAGCTTATTGAGGATGCTTCCTCCATGATGCGATTAATGAACCATAACTATGGGTTCAATGCATCTGTGGTAGTTTTGTACTTTACATTACGCTTATTTTTCCGTTTCCAATTGACGTGTTTAATGTGATGTTCCATTAGTCCTTGTTGTGACCTAATTCCACTTAGTGTCGTCCTGTCATCCTTCTTTTGCTAACTTTTCATTTCCCTCTTGTTTTTATTTGGCATGTAATCATTGTTCTTTCCTTTGCTGCATTTGTGTTTCGAGTGTCCTGTGGATTTTTTGTCTCTAGCGTGCTTCGCACTTTTTAGATTTTTTTTTTTACTGGGCGGTGGGTGGACGACTGTCCTTATACAACTTTTGTCGACTCTCGTTGATCATTCCTCTGAGGTCTACACATGCTAAATATATTAACTATACATATCCACCGTTTTTTACAGATTTGACCTTGTATGGTCCTAACCAATGCATTCTCAACTTTCCTGGGTGCTGAAACGATTTGTTGTCATAGAGTAATACTAGATCTCCTTCCTTGAAAGTCTTGTTCTTAATGTGTTGATTGTGCCATGCTTTTTCTCTGGCCTTCTGCAATTGTTTATGGAATCCTGTCAGGATTCGGTCATCCTCCATTGCTAACAACTAGTTCAGTATTTCCTATATTGCGTCGCGTTCTGTCATTTGTGTGATAGTTTCTATGCATAAGCTGGGTACTAAAAATTATAATGGTGCTACTGATTCTTGGCCATAGAATAGTTTGAATGGTGTGTGCCCTATCAAAATTTTGCATGTCATCCTATACGCCCATAATAATGCTGGTATTGTGAGGTCCCAGTCTTCTCTGTTGATGTTACAGATCTTTGTCAGTGCATTCTCTAGAATTTTGTTGAAGGCTTCTACTGTGCCATTCACCTGTGGATGATACAGTGTACTTTTTTGGTGGTGAACTTCAAAATCTTCAAGCATCATGCAGATGGTGTTATTTATGAAGTGTGTTCCTTGGTATCTCATCAAAACCCTTGGGCACCCAAACCTAGTAATTACTTGTTCAAATAAGAAGTGTGCAGTTGTCTCTGTGCTGCAGTTTTTTATTGGTGCATCTTCCACCCATATTGTTAGGTATTCCTTCACGGTGATGATGTATCTTGCCCCTATTCTTTTAGTTGGTGGGTTAATTGGTCCCACAAATTCTATTTCCAATCTATCAAATGGTTGTAATGTCACTTGCACTCATAATGATATCTCGTCCCTTCTGTTGGGTTTGCCTACCCTTTGATAGACATTGCATCCATGACAGTACTCTTTCAAATCTCTGTGAATCGTTGGCCACCATAATCCTACGTGGAGTACCTTCTGCGTGATAGATTTTCCTGCATAGTGTCATCCTGCCAATCCCTCGTGGGATTCTACTAAAATTCTTTTTCATTTGTTCTCTAACATGTGCCTTCATAAAATTTTATCTGCACCCATATTATATAGATGTCCTATGATCAGTTGATAGTCAATTGTATGGACTACCGGGTTATTCTTCTATGCAGTGGTATATTCTTGCGGCATGGTACTTGTGCTCAAGTACTAGATAATATCTGTGAAGTAGTCATCAAAAATATGTACTGAGAATAACTGGGCATACAAAAAGTTGTCTTCTAATTTTGTGGGTTCTTCTCCATTTCTTACCCATAATAGGTGGTCAGGTCCTGCATTTAGTTTTCCTGGTTTGACTATTACTTTGAAGTCAAATTTTTGAAATAATAGTAACCATCGACAGATTCTCCCCTCCAACACTGGCTTGTTGACTAGGTATTTCTGGGCTTAGTGATCTGTAAACATCTTAAAATGTTTTCCCAATAGGTAGTGTCTGAACTTATGCAATGCGTAAACCATAGCTAAGCCTTCTCTTTCCGTCATGTTATAATTCTATTCTAAGTCTGATGGTTTTCTTATTGTGAATGTTATCGGGTGATCCAAGTCTTCTGCTCTTGTCTCTATTAAGATACCTCCAAGTGATATCGTTGATGCATCTACATGCACATGGAATGTCTTTCCCTAGTCTAGAAATACTAATATCGGTGCAATGACCATCTTTTCCTTCAGAGTATCCAGACCGTATTGACACTCATTGTTCCATTGGTATTTTGTATCCTTCCTTAACAATTTTTCCATTGTTGTTGTGATATGTGCATATCCTTTGATGAATTTCCTATAGTATCTTGTGTATCTTAACGTCGCTCGTAGCTAATGGGTTGTTTTTGGTGCTGGTAAATTGACGATAACTATGATCTTTGCCAGATCGACCAATAGCCCTTGTTTGCACAATATATGGCCCAATAGTATCCCAAACTGTGTTCCAAATATACATTTCTTTATGTTTAGTGACATCTGACATTGTGTGCATTTTATTAGCATCAAGCATAAAAATTCCACATGGTTTTTCAATAGACTATAGATTGCCCAATCATCTAGGTATACTTCGAGAAACTGATGGATGAATTATTTAAATGTTGTGATAACCACTATGTAGAATATTGTTGGTGCATTCTTCAGTCCAAACAACATGACTATATATTGGTAAGATCCCCATTCCTTTGCGCACGTGGTCTTGTATCTGTCCTCCTTTGCTATCTTAATCTGATGGTAACCTGAGAATCCATCAGTGAATGAGTAAGCTTCGTGTCCCCCCACATTCTCTAACACTTCATCTGTGAACGATGTAGGGAATGGGTCATGTAGGCATGCATCATTTAACTTCCTCAGGTCGACGCATATCCTAATCCCTCTTCCTTATTTCTTGTCCTATATGACCATCGGGCTTATCAATTCCGATTCTTCGACTGGTTCGATTATGCCGGCTTCGAGCATCCGATCAATCTCCTCTTTAAATTTGTTTTTATATATGGGGTTCAGTCTATATGGTCATTGTCTAATTCATCTCGCTTTAGGTCTCAGAGGTATGTTCATATCTCCCAGTTCTCCTGCTATACCATTCATCTCTGTAAATGTTGTAGGAAACAAGTTGTTGTATTCGCGCAACAAATTTGTGATACTTTCTAATGTTGGCTCATCCCAATAGTCTCCAATGTTGGCCATTTTGGGATGTTCAGTTGTTCCGATGTTAAATTTATTTACCTTGATTGGCATGGAAATAACTTCATATTACATCGGTGGTCCCTTCACATCTCTTTCACCTTCTACTTCTCCAATCTAAATGTCGCACAGGTCATTTTCGTCTAGTGCTCCCCCCTGTACATGGTAACATGACAGTAGTTCCTTGAATGTCTTCTTATTTCGCTGCTACTCTTCAGTAGTAAGTTCTATTTCCGGTTCTTCAGTGAATATGATTCCTCTGATCCATTTCAGGGTTGCATCTATGTTGGGGTTCTCATGCTCAAATGAGAAAGTGACGGTAAAGTTATGTTGCAATGTCGTCCATGTTGTAGTTCCTTTGTGCAATTCCTAATCTGTATACCAGCTCATTGGTATGCCCTATAAAGTGTGAATGAAGTGGTGAGGCCATTCCTCTGGTGGTATCATTTTCCATAGCATTTTTCACTCCTCCAAGTGTTTCGTTGGTGTCCCTATTCCTTCATATCTCCATTGTTTGTTGTTTTTCTATTATGCGTCGAACCTTATGCACAGTAACTGCTTACATTGGTACTATTTTGTGATAATCTCCTTGTGTGTGCCCCAACATCTTGTGGGTGTGGCCTTGAGTGATAAATCCAGTGCTAGTAGCCTCTGGTTCTCTAATAATTCATCTTCATATTGTGTCAAGAATGTTTCCAAATCATTTAGTCCGTGGAAACTGGGTGGTTCTTTGATTTCTATGCCTATCCACTATACTGCATGGTCTATTCTTTCACATCTTCTTGTGGATACTTCATGTAGTCTTTGCTGCCAGTTTTCTAACCCGGTGTTTGAATCTATTGCGCATGAAGTAATGCTCCACCAACTGAGTACCCCGTATGCAGTTGGGTTTACGTAATCCTCATCACGCGCATTTGTTCTGTACAACTGGACAATCTCCTCTAAGTCTAGGAAAGTGGGTTCTATGAACATTTCCCCTTCTGATGGATCTAGTGGTGCTATGTGTTAGAATATAGAAGATTGTGTGCTCATTTTACCATTGATGATACCCTCATCACCCAACCATAGGTCAAAGCCACCCTCTGAGCACCTTAACCTTGACTGAAAATTACTCTAGAAGCAAACCCTAGGCTAGATAGCCAAACAAGGTGTAGCGCATCTTCCTCCAAGGATAGCACACCAATAATAGCTGATCAGATAGTCCAAACCTTAGCCAAGAGATAGTCCAAGCCAATACTGAAAACTAGTTGTTGTAGTAGCTTCACCTGCAACTCTCCTCCACACGTGCGCACCAAACTGGGAACTGCAGTGTGCACCAGTTTCTCTCTGCAATTCTGAGATGTGTTAAATGAGAACTACCGCCCTGTATTTATAGTGGTTCTGCCAGATTTGTTGGGGCCAACTTCTCCTTCTGGGTACATGTCTGTTCAGTATATTATTATTATTTCTGGCCAACTTCTTCTCTTGGAGGCTAATAACCTAATATAAATTATCTTCTTGAGCTAACAAGACTTCTAGGGTTATTAGCCAACTCATTACGGTTTTATCTTGCTTTCCGGAGTCTCCTATTCTCGTCAGGTTTACATGTGGAGGTAAATACCTCCCGTAGCTACCATAATATTAACACTCTCTCCTAGCTAGGGAGGTATTACAGGTAATGGTCTTGATCACAAAAACATACCATTTACCCGGTAGCATCAACATAGTTGTTTAGACTATCTCATGACTAGATCATGAACATCACCATCACCATCAGCTGCATCATCTCTCGAAGCCATACTTCGTCTGAGTAATTAGACATGATGCTGGATAAGTCACTCATACCATAGAGTGATACAAGAGTCATTCTTATAATGCTCTGAACTATTTTCCGTCTGGAAAATCTTTGTTCATCATTTGTCTGGATGATGATTATCTCCAATAAAATGTTGATAGTCTTCAAGGCAATTATAACAAGAATAGAACACAACTATGTCTATCCATAGTAGTACATAACTACAATCTAGTGGTACACTACCACACCAAGTAACACACAAGTACTTGATCAAAAACTAACAGTGGAACATATTCACCATAGTAGTCTTCATCTACTATCATACAGTCTTCATAACAAACATCTGATAGCAACCTGCATAGAAACAATGTTATGATATAAACTGAATCATCTGGGCCAATCTTTCACTCACATATGTGAGCTCTGAAAGAATATATGCCTCAAAGTAGAATAATGAGATATCTGGACTATTCTTCTCAAGCAAGGAAGAATAATTGTCCTGTCTTCTGAACCTGGACCATTCCCCACCCTGGGCCATTCTTCCTACACTAATCAAAGTGCACCCTGGAGAGAATGTATAACCCTAAGGAATGCTAAGCCTGGACCATTCTCCACCCTGGTCCATTACTCCTACACTAATCAAAGTGCACCTTGGAGAGAATGTATAAACCCTAAGGAATGTTTGTCCTTGATTGCTGAGCCTAGACCATTCCCCACCCTGGGCCATTCCTCCTACACTAATCAAAGTGTGCCCTGGAGAGAATGTATAAACCCTAAGGAATGACTGTCTAGACCATTTCCTCTGTTAACCACAAGAGGAAAAGACAGTCCTGCATCAACCTCCAAAAACAAGCCATTCCTCATGTTAACCACAATGAGAAATCATTGTCCGGTGAGGCGAGCCAGTCTTCTTGAGTAACCCTCAAGAAGAGAGATTGCCCTAGACCAATACCCATGTTAACCACAATGGGAAGTCATTGTCTATGATACATCAACAATCAAACTACTTCCCATGTTAACCACAATGGGAAGTGACTGCCCGTCAGAGATCTCAATCCACTTTCCAAACAAGAAAGCATCTGTACAAGAAGGACTATTTTTCAATCTTTAAAATGAGTGTCTTCAATAATGTTTTCAGTGCTCCCTCCTAACCTGGAGATTCATTTCTTCCTTTTTCAATAAGAAGGAAGTTGTTTCCACAAGCTCCAGCTTGAGTACGCAAACTCTTTCATCTTGGATAGAATCTTTACCAAAATATCTGCTTATCTGATCATCTGTGGAGATATGTATTGGAGAAATCATTTTCTCCTTTCTGTAATTCATCATGGATAATGTAATGCTTGATTTCAAATGTACTTTAGTCTAGAATACTGTGAAGGTTTCATGTATATCTAAACAATAGAGTATATCATAGTTGGATAACTGGAACATATCCATGTGGCACTTCTTCTGTCATCATGAGATCTGATCTACTGAGTAGTCATCTTGATGTTATAGGAAATATTCACCATGCTTATGCTGTGCACTAGAGGTTCTCCACCAAGTTATCTTCTTTTATCTGCGTATAGGAGTCTCTTTCTGGTATGTCTCAGAGTCTTGAGAGTTCTCTTCATACGCTCTTTATTCAATTTCTCTGGAAAACATTCTTTGCATTCATCTGATGGAGAACTCCAACTCATGGATGTTGCAGATGATATAATGACTCATGTAGTGATATGTCTGGTGTACTGGAACAAGTAATCATCATAGTCTTCTACCTCCATCTGGGAGAACCTCTAGTTCTAGATCATCGCAATGCTATCATTCATAAGTATTCCATACATTGTTCTTTATCATGACTTTAAGTTCTTCTCCTTGATTTCTTTTAGTGAGTTCATATCAGGCTGGTAATCTTGTGATTCTTGATACAATGACTAGTTGTTCTAGCTTCTCTTTCTTTCTTGGAATTCTCATGTTCTTCTTCATGTTTTTATTTAGCTCTTGGGTCCATGGAGTTTCTTATAGATTCCATGCCCTATAGATTCCACTTCTTCCTTTCATCATAGGATCACGGATCTGGATGGACAACCAGGAATACTTTAAGGCTTCTCTTTGAAGAAGTCTTCTTCTTCGGTTGAATTGAACACGTACTGTCTTTCATGGCTGCTACCATGAATATATATATTTCATCATCTTCAATGGATCATAGGATTAGCTCCCTCCTAACCCTTGCTTCATGTAAGAGTGCATATAATTAGCTCCCTCCGTCTGACAGAGTCCATGCTTCCATCTGCATCCTTATTGTCTTCTGCAATATATAATTGGCTCTCTTATCTAACATAGTCCACGCTTCCGTCTTGTCTTCTTCTACAAAACGTCATAAGTCTTTTTCCAATTTCCTCTCGATTGTTGACTTATTTCTATCTTTGCTTCTTGTAAGTATCTTCATGATTGATTCGACTTAATAGATTCCACATGATTTGTATTTCATCATTTCATGTGTATTATCTAATGATATCCATTTTCATTTTGTTTGTTCTTCCATAGGTATGGTTCTTCTTGGAACACATTATCTTCCAAGAGATAGATATACAAGATATGTACAGAGACGATGCAAACAAGATATGTACAAGAAATAAGAAGAGTGTTGTTACCTTTTAGAAGAAGAAGTCTCTTCCATACTGCTAAGTCTTCTTTGCAGGTTCCTTTTCTTCGGCAATTGATGCTTCATGTTTCTCCTTCCTTTTCTTTAGCTCAGGACAATGATTCTTGTAGTGACCATACTTTTTACAGTTGAAGCATTGTACTTCTGAAATGTCTTTCTCTTGATTTGGCTTCCTCCTTGAGCCAAACTTCCTTTTGTTCCTGAAGTTCTTGAATCTTTCTGTGAAGGCCTGATCATCGTACTTCCTTTGGGGTTTCTCTTTTGCATTGATCCTTGATTCTTCTTGAGCACAGCAAGTCCAAAGTTCTTCAAATGTTAGATACTCCTTCCTTGTGTTCATGCTTGCGGCAATTGCATCCCGCGTCTTGGGAAGACCATTGAGTACTATGTTCACCAATTCCTTCTCTGAAGTGATCTCTTCAATAGATTGTAGTTGATATCTTAACTAGGAGATCCTTACAATGTATGATGTTATGCTGTCATCATCATTCATCTTCATGTCATGGAACTCATTCTTCAGACTCATAACTTGTCCAATGTTTCTGACTAAGAAGATATTTGTTAGGGCATCGTAGATCTTCTTCGATGAGTCAATATGGGATATGTAGGGTATCAAGTGGTATTTTATAGAATCCACTATGATACTCATGCATTTATGTCAACATCTTTGAACTTCTCCATAGATGCAACATTTTGCGGTTCCTTCTCTTTTCCTTCTTCAAACTCTGGCTTCATGATCTTTCCTTTCACGATATCCAACACTTTATTCTTGGCAAGGATGAGGTCAATCCTTGTCTTCCATGCTCTGAAGTTAGAGGCTCCATCTAATTTGTTCTCAGACTTCATAGAATAAGTCATGGCTTCTTTGGCTTGGTCAAACCCTATATTTGACCACAAACTCAAACTTCACGTCTTTCCTTGATGAGGGTATTAGGAGATGCGCTAGTCTAGAGTGCATTGATCTATCTGGAGAATAGGTCAATCCATTCACTTAAGGTACCTCAACAAGAGGTTTAGGGTTTCTGCAACTGCTTCTGCTAGTAACCCTAGCTGCAGTGTTTTGGAAGTTGCTTCTGCTAGTAACCCTAGCGACAGTTCCTCAACGATCTCAATATCCTAGCGGCTATGTTTCCTTCCAGGATTTTAGAATAAATGAAGGGGGTGTGGGCCCATAACCTGTTAGAATATAGAATATTGTGTGCTTGTTTTACCATTGACGATACCCTCGTCACCCAACCATAGGCTGAAGCCACCCTCCGAGCACCTTAACCTTGACTGAGAATTACTATGGAAGAAAAACCTAGGCTAGATAGCCAAACAAGGTGTAGCACATCTTCCTCCAAGGATAGCGCACCAACAATAGTTGATCAGATAGTCCAAAACCTAGCCAAGAGATATTCCAAGCCAATACTGAAAACTAGTTGCTGCAACAGCTTCACCTGCAGCTCTCCTCCACATGTGCGCACCAAAATGGAAACTATAGCGCGCACCAGTTTCTCTTTGCAATTCTGAGATGTATCAAATGAGAACTGGCACCCTGCATTTATAGTGGTTCTGCCAGATTTGTTGGGGCCGACTTCTCCTTCTGGGTACATGTCTGTTCAATATATTATTATTATTTCTGGTCGACTTCTTCTCTTGGAGGCTAATAACCTAATATAAATTATCTTATTGAGCTGACAAGACTTATAGGGTTATTATCCAACTCATTAGGGTTTTCTCTAGCTTTCCATAGTCTCCTATTCTCGTCAAGTTTACACGTGGAGGTAAATACCTCCCACAACTACCATAATATTAACACTATGACCCTGTAATCTTCAGATTCAAATGTCATTTTTCTTGTCTTCAAGCTAATTATGGCCTGGCTATAAAACATCTAGTCTATACTGAGTAGTGTCGGGTACGGTGTTGTTCCATTTACTATTTTGATGACTTCAAAGTCTGCTTTAGTGCGCACTCCATCAAGATCTACTGTTACTCCTTTCAATCTCCCTATTGATAGGACCCTATGTTGGTTTTCTAGTTTTAATTGGACATTTGAGTATCCCAATGTTGGCTCTCCCATGCATTGCCAGGTGTTCTTGGGTAGCAATTTCACTTTGGATCCCAGGTCCAGTATGATGTCTCCCATATTGAAATCCCCAATGTTAGCATTCAGTCTAAATTCCCTACTTTTTCTTCTTCTTGTGTGTAGATGATTGACAGTTTTCGGTTCTAGCTTTTGTTCTGTCTCGCTACTACATTTCTCTAGTATGTTTTGCAATATTTTCACATATGAAAGATCACTTAACATTTTTATGCATGATTGAAAAAAGTCTTTCATAGTACTTACTTGTCCCTTGGGTGGCGTTCCGTTGGTATGATCCAATGATGGCGACATTTCATATTATAGGGCTTCATGGACTGGTTGCACAGTGGAAATCAACACTGTGTCCACCTTCTGAAATTCTTATCTCTCTTCCTTAAAAGTCTCATTTTATTTGGGCATGTAGAACTACTTTCTTGGTTCGGTGTTCTTATTTTCCCATTGGTCCTGTGCGATTTCCTATCAGACTGCATTGTTTCCTGTCTTCGTTCCTCCACAAGTGACTATATTGATGTTCTTTCCATCCTCCCTTGCTTTGGCTAAAATCCATTGAACATTCTGGTTGTTCTGGTTCCTCTTTTCCTAGATCTTTACTAATAGTGTCGGACATTCCTCTATCTCATGATCCGATGCGCGAAAATACATACAAGTTGTCGGTAGTAGTGGGTATTCCCATGCATAATGTCTCGGTTGTTGACTTTTGCAACATGTGACTGGTCCTCTGCCACATCTGAAACCTCCTCTTCGATAGCCTACTCGATCCTCTCTCGACACGTTTTACTATGGTTCCTAATTATATTGTGCGGTATTATACTGGGGTTGTGCCAGGTTGTACTGCGCTTGTCTGTTATTGTATGGTGGTTGCGCAGTATTGTACTACTATTGTGCAGTGTTGTATGGAACAAGGGATTGATTGAACTGTGGCACTACTTTCCTAGTCATCATTTCGGCCTGTACCCTATATGTGTCTGATGTTCTTTCCCACATCAGCTCCATAGTTCTACAATCTTTGTTGTCATGGCCCACTGACTTACAAAAGGTGCAATAAGAATTCCTTGGAACTATCTAGTACTTCTACATCATCATGCAGTGATAAGGGTCATGACCCAGTTTTCCTGCATATTTCATACCATAATCCTCCCTGTGGTAGCGGTTTTGGCATGCCTATTTCCATATACTGCGTGAATGTTGGACATTCATTCTTGTGGTGTCCTTCCATCCTACATGTGGTGCACCAAATGACTTCTTGTTTTTCCTTGTTATTATTTTGGCTCAACTAAAATGTTATGTTCTTCAAATCCTCCTTCAATTCTTCAATAGTTGGGTCCATCTTCTAGTACTGGTTCTCTTCCAGCTAAAAGGCTGCCTATAGAGCCTTGGAATATCGGTCATATGGTTCCTCTTTTCCTATATCTTTACTAACAGGTGTCGGTGTTGCATCTCGGTCATAAGGTATTTTAACTTCCCCTTTAGTCACTTGAATCTTTGGATAATCTCCCATACAAAATCTCTTGGTTTCTGTCTTATCTTGATCATCTTGTTCATGTACTGATCCTCTGAGATTGGATTCTGTAACTCATTACTCAGTAGCTTCTTAATGTCTGCTAGTGTCCTCGTTGTCCCAAGGGCACTGTTCATGTCTAGACTCATGTACCAATCTAGTGTGCAGTCTCTTAGCGTGATCGCTAGCTGTGTGAGTTTGTTATCTTCATCAATGATCTATTTTTCCTCCCAGATCTTTGCACAAATGAACAAATGATTCTCAAGGTCTTTTATTGCTTCTCCTTGAAATTTTGGTAATCTAATAGTGGGATTGTGTCATGCCATTCTAAATACTAAACTGCTACCTCCATCGCACAGTGTAGATACTTGACTAGTACTACCTGAACTGGCTCCTCTAGTTGTTTCTCCTACAGTAGATGTACTTCTTGCTGTCATATTCCTCCGAACTTTGGTTGTCTAAACGGTGGTGTTCTCTTTGGTGTATTGGTCTCACATGGGTTTATGGGTTCCACACTAACATTAATATGGAAAGGATGGTTTCCTTCTCCTCCCTTCTTAGGCCTCTTGTTTTTCACTCATAGGTTGTGCGCAGGATTTACTCAATCTACTCCACAACCCAGAGATCCTCTACCTCTTCCTCATCTCTTTCCAAGCCCTCCCTCACGGCTACGACTCTCTTCTTGGTATTCACCTTATATTGGTAGGGTACTCTTCTACGCGTCATTCTTGATGACTCCAAGATCCACTTAAGTTGGTCGTCATCCATCAAGATTGGGTCCAAGAGTTCCTCCTCCTTCTTTCCTTTTTCCTCACCTTCTTCCATTTTTTCTCTCTTTATCAGTGCTTCCCCCCTTCCCCCATGCACGCAGGGAAGTCTAGCTGTCTGATTCCATTTTCATTACCCCTTTGTTATAAAACACTATTTTAATAGAAGTATGTAGTGATCGTGTACCTTCCATGGGGTCCACGTAGAAATTCCTGCTCTGCTGCACCGTATGACTTTGTTGTGTCGAATGCAAAATATGTGATGAATCCTGCCACAATACCATAAAGCCAAAAGTCAACTACGTGGGTGAATTTTTTGTTCACCTGCTGTAACTACTCAACCTGTACTAGGGTCCAATATAGCTATCGGATCTGGTTCATCGCGTGGTTATCTTTCAACCTTAGTATCCACTCATGCATTAGGTGGGAAAAATCACAGAAAAATACTTCGTGTAAATCCGTAAACACGTATTTATCCATATATTTGTGAGGTGTTATTCTAGGGTTTCTATTTTATTTTTGGGCAAACTCTAGCTCTTTGGTTCTCAACCAACCTTTGATTTCCACTTTCATGGGGTTCCATGGTCTCAACATTCCCTTCTAATGGCTCAACAGTCTTCTAGTTTTCTCATGCATTCTATCTCATCTACTTGGTCCTCTCTTGTTCCTCTTAACATGGCAACATAACCATTTGTTGGGTTAATGAACGAATCTTCCCTACTACCTACGTTGTTGACCCAGGGTTCATATCTTTCAGGGTACCAACAAAGCCTAAAACTATCATCCCTTCTAGTAAACCAGAAGGAAACACAGTACGCAGAATGCACTGCGCAGTCTCACCCGAGATAGCTTTAAATGGGTGGATTTAAGACTTAGGTGTTTACAGCCTAGGATTGAGAGAGAGATATGGAATATGTATTCTGAACCATTTATTATAACTTGTGTTTCAAACTATTGTTATTTAGTTTTATATTTTATCCTCCATGGCATATTTTCTTGATATCCCAACAATAATTAACCAAGCAATATAATAACTCATTCATTCATTACACACAACATTTAACTACTAAAAGTATGATGAAGATATGCATGCATTCATCACATTACACAGGTATTACCGTGGTTCACCCCCTCCTAGGCTACGTCCACAAAGATTTGGCTCTTGTCTCTCTTATTATGGTAGTTCTACAATTATCGTGCAATGCACTTACAACTCTCCTCATATGGGTAAGATCTATATGAGGTGAACTAGATTGCACCAGGCTCCTCAGCCCACATTCTAATCCTCAAGATCTACCTTCTCTCCTATGCTCTAGTTCAACCTCTTTACAAAATTAGTTCATCTAATCGAAAACATTACATACCATATCAACCTCTACAAAAGTAGTGAACCGAACCTTCCTATGATACCTGCATATCTATATTTATATCTATCGAGCTCTTCAGCCATTTGCACAAAACCTAACAAAAACCCTAACCCTACTGTCGGTAGGTCTTCCTTCTCTACATGTGTTCTTTGCTTCCTTCCAGCTGTTTCCTCCTTCTTGTATGCACGCATGCTGTGCTTCTTACCAATTGTCACTTTCCTCTTGCACGCTTTCTTTCCCATGATTTCTCTTCCAGCTTCCATTCTTCTTTGTGAACGCTTTCTTTCCCACTTCGGCCTGCTGCCAACAACTACATAAAGAATAATAATAAAAACCTTGGAAAGTATGATGATAGGGTTGATGAAGGCATCTTCTTAGTTTATGCTACCAATAGTAAAGGATATAGATGCTTTATTAAAAGATTGTATAAATTAGTTGATTGAATTGATTTAAAGGTTAATGAAGGAGTCCCAGTAAGAGAGGTGAGAAATATTGAGTCTGTGACAAAGGAAACAACTGAAGTTGAAGATGAACAGGTCCAAGAATCAGAAAAAGAAGACTCTGAGTCAGACGAAGATACAAATACTCAGGCAGACTCAAATCAACAAACAACATCAAATCCTTCCTCCAGAATTACTCAAAAGAATCATTCTGCAAGTCAGATAATTGGTGAGAAAGACAAACATGTACAAACCAGGAGAAGGATAATCAAAGACACCAAGCAATCACATATAGCCTTCATATCCATGGTGGAACCCAAGAACTTTAATGAAGCCAATAAAGATGTAAATTGGTTAAAATCAATGAATGAGGAACTAGATCAGATTGAGAAGAACAATAATTGGGAGCTTGTTCCTAGACTTGTAGATAAGAATGTAATTGGATCCAAATGTGTGTTTAATAATAAAATGAATGAACAAGGAAAAATTGTTAAGAATAAATCCAGATAGGTCTCTAAGGGGTATGCACAAGTTGAAGGACATGATTTTGATGAAACCTTTGCACCAGTGGCAAGATTGGAAGCCATCTAAATATTTCTTGCTTATGCATGTCATAAGAACTTTAAAGTATATTAGATGGATATTAAGTCAGCATTTCTTAATGGAGATCTAGAAGAAGAAGTATATGTGGAGCATCCTAAAGGATTTTCACTAACAAATAATCTTGATTATGTCTATAAGTTGAAAAAGGAATTATATTGTAATATCCCTCGACTGAACCCAATTGTAAATGTAATATAAATGTACTTAAGCTCGTGAGTTGTTTTGACCTCATTTGGTAATGCACGTCATGTGGAATAGTGCACGCATGAACTGCATAGTAAAAGAATGTAATATTCACATTCCAGGATACTGCACTCAGTAACTAAGGTGCGCGCAGTATGGAGGACAACGAGCCTTGTGTATATGATATTTGTTATAGGCTGGTGAGTCAGTTATTATAAGATGGGATTCTTATGTTTTGGTATTAGGTCGGAATGCCTAGATCTCAAAGGCCAATGTGCCTACTTTGTACATGACTTGTGATTAATATAAAATACATCATTGTGCACAGACTGACCACGATAAAAGAGATGGGGGACTGAACTTTACTAGTTAGGGAAAGGGAGGGCCAAAAGTAAAGGGAGTATTATATTAATATTTCCTAAAGCATAACGTATGGATAATTATTTTATCCTAAGTTCTAAAGTTGGGGAAAAGTGGACCAAAGTAACTTTTGATATGAAAAGTGTCAAGTTGGGGACATACATTCATATCATGGGGGACATTTCACGGGATACCTTACGAGCAACCTGACCATCATTCTCACCATCACTTCCATGAAGAGTTCAGAGTGATTCTTTCCACACTCAGTCATCCAGTCAATGATTCCATGACCATTTTCACTCATGCATTATGTTATCCTTAAGACAACCATTTCACCATTCTGGAGCCTGTTCCCATAGCCCTTTTCGGTTGGTGTACCTGGTTATCTTGGAGCAAAATTGAAGAAGCGGGTTTTCAGGCCTGTGATCAATTCTTTGAGTGAGAGAATTGATGTGGATTGATTTCCAAAGGTGCTAAACTGTAACTACAACACTCTGAGATTTCTGGTCTGGCCTGTTGCTGAAGCCCTGTAAGGGAAGTAGGGAAGCCGAGGGACTGTTGAGCAGAGAAGGGGAACACTTCCTTGGGTGCGACAAGCATGTCGGGAATGAGAGGCTCTAGGTTGTTAGTTGAGTGAGCACCTGAGACAGAGTCTTTCCTGTTTCCCATGAGCCTTAGCCTGGACAGGAACCCTTTACCCTGGGTGGAGTTCAGTCTGAGCTCTGGGGTGACTCACTGTTGAGAGTGATGAACATTGCAGTCTATGGCTAGGAGGTTTGTGGACAGTTTGTACGTAGTTGGTGACAATATTTATAATACAAGTACCAATTGTATGATAAAATGATATGATTCTTTGTTATTTACATGCCTATGTTATGGTTTATCATATATGTGATTATAATTACTTTTATGTTTATGGGTAATTCCTTGTAAATGTTGCATAACTGTAGTTACTATTATTTCAATATAAAAGTCGTATGTTACAGAAAGTAATTGTTTGTTTATGTTTATATGTAAATATTCCACAAGAGTATTGTATGTATATGTTTTAGTTGCATGCAGTTTAAAGAGTAAATTTATGTGGCATAGCTCAGTTGACTACTGGGTATGTTACCGTATGTTTCGCGGTAAGGAACAAAAAATTTCCTGAGAGTAGCAAGGTCTGGCCTGTAAAGGCTGGGAATGTTACCGACTAGTGTCAGAGCATGAGAGGTTTCTCTAGAGTGGCGTACCCCGACCTGCCGGTGGTCGGGGGAATGTTAAAAATTGGTATCAAAGCTTCAATTCAACACTTAGCTTGGATGGGCCAGAGGGGTTCAGTTGAAGATAATATTCATAGAAGAATAAATTCTAGGTGACCAAACTTGGAGTCACGAATTATCCATGGAAAATGTTGGCGTGTTGGCACGCATGGTAAAATTTGGCACTGCGCGGGAAAACGTTGGCGTGCTAGTGTGCGCGGTAAATTGTGGCGTCATGCGGAAGATCATTATGTGTGGATGCACGCGCTGAATTTAGCCTTGCGCGGTGAGCACACAAATAGTAATGTGCACATGGGGTGTGCAAGTATTTCTTAACACAGAGGAGTTTTGTTGGTACGCACATAAGTATGAGTATAAGTTGTTTCGTGACGGTGTATTCAATATTGTGCGCAGATATTTGGGCATGATGGAATATGTTAAACTTGACATGGTGCATGCGTAGGATGAAATGCATGTGGAATATCGATGCATGGTACCAAAACTGTGTGCAATGGATATTGACGCACAATGCAAGAGTAGTGCGCGTAAGTTGTCGGTGCGACGAAGAAGAAATGCACAATAGATTTAGGTGCGCGAAAAAGAGTTTTACCTTGTGATGTTGCTATACATGATAAGTATAAATGAACAGGTCAAATTTTAGTGCGCACGAAGTATCTTGGAAGGCAATGAGTCTGAGTTTAAATTGCATAATAATAAAAGAAAAAGAAACACACAACCACATCGAAGCATTAATTAAAAATAATTTCAAGTTTTAATTTCCTCTGATTTAGACAGATGAAAATAAAATATAAGATTACAAGAAAAACTTATTATAAAGGAAAACAAGATTCATAACATCACTAGATAGAAATTGTAATAAAACAATCTAAAATCCATTTCTGTATTTACACAATCATATTAATAAGAAAATTACAAAAGGGGGATGACAACACTTAACCTGTTGTGAAAAGGGTCGTTTAAAGAACAAACCTATCATCTCTGGTACTCTTTACCTCCGCTACCGGTTGTTCAAAATTTGTTGAGACATGCTTATTTTAGTTGAAGACTTACTTCAACTTAGCGATCTCCGCCTTTAAGGAAGAATCTAACCAGACCGGTTGATTCTCTCCAACACTTTCGACCGCTTCAGCCATAGATTCCTCCTTCTTCTGTCGCTTACTCCTTTTCTTCTTAGCGAATGGCCTGTTGATGACTAAATCCTTTATAGTGGGATTCAAACTGGCTTCCAAGCATGAGTCTATAGCAATATCTGTGTGAAACTTACTTTCTAGAATGTGCGCAAGGATCCTTTCCTCCTTATTCGCAGGAAAGTATAGCATGTTGCTTGAATAACTAGTCTCACTCGATTTAGCCTTGTCCATGTATCTCAGGTTGTGGATATCGAAAGGTGTTTTTTTTTTTACAGAGAGAAGAAAGTCGAGTAGTTTGGAGATTACTTCGGTTATGGATACACCGATATCTTCATACTTGGGGAGTGGTAATTATAGAATTCCATTTATGAAGCACAAAAGAATTACATACAAGAGCGTTGGGTTTCCATTCTCATCCAATCCATTTCGAATGATTAGATTTTGAGTTTGTGGCATGGCGATGTTTAGTTGACGTCACATGGTTGTGAAGTACCGAATGAGTGAAGCAGGGTCATTTGACTAAGTCATCGCCCGCTCCACGAGTGGTGGATTTGATATGTTGAGACACGTGATACTACATCTTGGCGAAAGTGGTTTCAACAAACCACCTTCTTGCACAAGTTTATCTCTTAAGGCACTGGACGTCTGTGTTTTTGAGACTTGGGTATTATCTAGAATTGTCGTGATGATAACACCAGGAAATCGAGAGAGATAATTCTGATGTGTATATTGAACCAAAATGGTGCATATTCTCATGAATTGTTGAATTGTTAGCCTGATAAGTTTCGATGGCTGCACATTTTGCAGAATTAACAACAACTTGATCAGATTAGACGAGTGTAGATTCCATAGGAATGGAATAAGCACAGGGGAATTATAGTCAACAAGATGAGAGCAGAAGGGTGGATGTCCATTTGGGCATGGAAGGAACAAACTCCAATGGACATGGAGAAGAAAGGAATAAAGATATGAATATGGTTGAGACCATTAAGAATTTGCAGAAGGATGTCCAAATCCATAAAGCTAATAATGAAAGGCTTACGAAAGCCAAAGAGCACCAGGATGACTTCAACATGAATCTATTGGAGGGTTTGAACATAATAGAAAATAAATTGGTTAAGGAGAGTGGCTCAAGTAAATATGAGAGTCACAAACCTTCATAGGATAAAATAAAAGTAAAAAGTGCTAGTAGAAATCACCATCATTTCCAAAGGCATTCCAATAAGAGAGCAGGAAACAACTCGAGGCTATCCCCTATCAGAACGTATAAGAGATCTGGGGTGGATGAGTTGCGAGGAGAAATGAACAAAATCAAACCTCCTACATTTGATGGTGAGCACAAGAAGGATGAAGATGCAGAAACATGGTTACTAGGCATGAGGAAGTATTTTCAATTGCATAATTATTCTTCTCATGCAGAAGGTAGAATCACTATCTATCAACTCAAAAGAAAGGCCTCCATGTGGTGGGATCAACTTGTGCAGGTACAACACATTCTAGAGAAAAGTATTACTTGGAGGGAATTCAAGAAGTATTTTGAGAAGAAGTACTTGACTAAGAGATACTATGACAATAAAATGAAAGAGTTCTTTGAACTCAAGCTTGGAAGTATGACCATATATGAATATGAGAGAAGGTTTTTGGAACTGTTGAAGTATGTCTCTTTCATCAAGGATGAGACAGTCAAAATTCAAAGGTATTTAAGTGGATCGGCATCATTAATCAGTGACAAAATACAGTATGATGATCCCAAGACATTAGAAGAGACCATAAGGAGAGATAAATTCCTATATGATCAACAGAAAGTAAGGCCAACTTTCCAAAAGGCTTGGGAAGACAATAAGAAATTCAAGATGGATTAGAGGAAGAACGGAGCTAAGCCACCATTCTTCATAAATAATCCACAAGGATAGAAAATACCTAAAGAACCAAGAACAATTGACACAGGGATTCAAGGGCCAAGGCATCCACCTATGCAATGTTGGGGTTATAAAGGGGACCATAGGTTTAGAGATTGTCCTCACAGAGGTGAAAAAGGTAGGGTTGTTCACAATGTACAGTGAGTTGAAACAGTGGAGGACATGGGCAGATATGTGCCAAGGATTTATGCATCCCTGGACAACAAGCAAGCAAAGTATCAATCCCACATGATTGAAGTGGAAGGTATGATCAACAACCAAACCCTTGTTATTTTAATTGATTCAGGATATAGTCATAGTTATATAGACCCTAAAAGGGTGGAAAGTTTGCAATTACCAAGAATCAAGCATGGGAAATAATGGTTGGTACAACTGGCTACAGGAGGCAGAAGAAACGTTAATGAGATGGTTAAGTCATGCCTTATAGACATGAATGGACGGAACACCAAGGCATATTTAAACATATTTCCTTTAGGATCCTATGACTGTCTAATTTAAATGGATTGGTTGGACCAACATCACACTCTCTTAAATTTTCACAACAAAGCATTTACTTGCCTGGATGAGGAAGGGAAACTAAGGAAGGTACAGGGAATTCCCAGGGCAGTAACCATTAGAGAAATTTCAGCATTGCAGCTGAAGAAATGTTACAGAAAAGGATGTCAAATAATTGCAGCTCATTTGGTAGAGACACCTAGAGATAAGGTGACAAATTTGGAAGATTATGCAGTCTTGGAAGATTTTGAAGATGTGTTCAAGGAGGTACCTGGACTACCCCCAAGGAGAGACATTGATTTCTCTATAAATTTGATGCTTGGACCAACACCAGTATCAAAGACTCCTTACAGAATGAGTACACCAGAATTGAAGGAGTTGCAAATGCAGCTTGAAGAACTTCTGAAGAAGGGGTATATATGCCCAAGCATGTCACCATGGGGTTACCCAATCTTGTTTGTAAGAAAGAAATATGGAACACTAAGTTTGTGTATTGAATTTAGACAATTGAATAAAGTGACTGTTAAGAATAAGTATCCTCTACCAAGGATTGATGACCTCTTTGATCAATTGAAGGATGCAAAGATATTTTCAAAGATAGATATCAGATTAGGATATCATCAGGTAAGAATTAAAGAAGAAGATATCAGAAAGACCACCTTTAGGACAAGGTATGGTCATTATGAGTTCACAGTGGTACCATTTGGGTTGTCAAATGCACCAGTTGTTTTCATGTGCTTAATGAATGGTGTTTTCCGAGAGTATTTGGACAAGTTTGTCATTATCTTTTTGGATGACATTCTTATATATTCCAAATCAGAGGAAGAGCATGAACATCATTTGAGGAAGGTGTTGCAAGTATTAAGAGAGTGTCATTTATATGCCAAATTGAGAAATTTCTCATTCTATCAGAAACATATTCATTATTTGGGGCATATCATTTCAAAGGATGGGATAGCAGTGGATCCTGAGAAGATAGAGGCCATTAGAGAATGGTTAGCACCGAAGAATGTGGCATAAGTGAGATCATTCATGGGTATTATAGGCTACTACAAAAGATTTATTGAAGTATTCTAAAATATTGCACACCTAATCACTTCTTTGCAAATAAAGGGAGTGCAGTTTCAGTGGGCACTGGATTGCGAGAAAACTTTCCAACACTTGAAACAATTATTGATAAGTACTCCAATATTAAGGATCATGGACCCATAAGAAGACTTCATCGTATGCACCATTGCATGTAATGAAGGACTTGGTGGAGTCCTCAATCAAAACAAGTTTGTCATATGTTATGAATCAAGGAAGTTGAAGGATCATGAAAGAAACTATGCCACTCACGATTTGGAGTTAGCAGTGATAGTGCATGCCCTGAGGAAATGGAGACACTACCTCATGGGAAAGAGGTTTGAGCTAAGAAAAGACCACAATGGTCTGAAATATTTATTTGATCAGCCAAATATAAATGCTAGACAAAGCAGATGGTTAGAATTTCTAAGCGAATATGACTTTGATATAAATCATATCAAGGGGAAAGAGAATAAAGTGGCTAATGCACTCAGTAGGAAGGTTCATCAATTACATGCTACAGCCATTAGCATGTACCAAACTGATATTAAAAGAAAAATTATGGAGGCTGCAAATGCAGATTTGTAGTACAAAGAATTGGTAGCAATGCTACAGCAAGGTAATATGATTTAGAAGGTGGATAATTATAAGTTGGGAATACATGGAACACTGTTGTGCAAGAACAAGATTTTTGTTCCAAATGTCCAGGACTTGAAATGTATGATTTTGCATGAAATGCATAATGTTCCTTATGCAGGGCACCCTGGATATTAGAAAACCATGGCAGTGATAAAGAGCCATTACTTTTGGCCAGGTATGAAGAAAGAGATCACCGAGTACATCACTAGATGTATCGAATGCCAGAAAGTGAAAGCTGAGAATAGGCACCCAACAGGGTTGTTGCAACCTTTACCCATTCCTGAATGGAAGTGGGAAGTGGTGACAATGGATTTTATTACGGGATTGCCTAGAACAAGCATGCTGCATGATTCAATCATGGTGGTGTTGGAAAAGCTTACGAAAGCTGCCCATTTTATTCCACTAAAATCTACGCACAAGGCAGCAAAGGTTGTTGATATTTTCATGAAGGAAGTGGCATGATTGCACAGTATTCCTAAAGCAATTGTGTCTGACAGAGACCTGAAATTCACCTCAAAATTCTAGAAAGAATTGTTCAAAGAATTCGAAATGAATCTGAACTTTAGTACATCTTATCATCCTAAGTCTTATGGACATATAGAAAAGGTGAACAATGTGATAGAAGATATAATGAGAATGTATGTGATGGACAAACCATCGAAATGGGAAGACTACCTACACTTGGTAGAATTCACATACAATAATGGGTATCAAGCATCATTGAAGATGAGCCCATTTGAAGCACTTTACGATAGAAAGTGCAATACTCCAGTGAGTTGGGATAACCTAGCTGATAGGACAGTAGTTGGGCCAGAGTTGCTCAGGAAAGTGGAGGACCAGATGACAAAAATTAAGCAGAATTTAAAAGCTTCCCAAGATAGATAGAAAAGTTATGACAATAAGAACATAACCCATAGAGAATTCAAAGTGGGTGATCATGTTTTCCTAAAAGTGAAAGCTAATAGGAGTTCCCTGAAGTTGGGAAGCTGCACCAAGTTGGCAGCCAGATTTTGTGGGCCTTTTAAAATCCTAGAAAGGATTGGGCCAGTTGCTTATATGATTGCATTGCCTTAATCTATGTCTATTCATAATGTCTTCCAAGTATCATTTCTAAAGAAATATATACCCGATGCTAATCATGTTATTGACTGGAATGTGATTTAGGTGGAGCAAGAAGGCGCTTTTCAAGTGCATCCGGTGCGCATTTTGGACCAGAAATTCAAACAGCTCCGGAACTGAGCCATAGGGTTTGTCAAGGTTCAATGGACATGGTATGGTCCTGATGATGCTACTTGGGAGCATGAATATCCCACATCTTTTTGAAGATTTTTTAAAACTCTGTTATATATGGGTGTATGATGCACTAAGGATAGTGCATAAATAAGGGGAGGGGATTGTAATATCCCTTGGCCAAACCCAATTGTAAATGTAATATAAATGTACTTAAGATGGTGAGTTGTTTTGACCTCATTTGGTAATGCACATCATGTGGCATAGTGCGTTCATGAATTGCATAGTAAAAGGATGTAATATGCACATTCTAGGATATCATGCACAGTAACTAAGGTGTGCGTGGTATGGAGGACAATGAGCCTCGTGTATATGATATGTGTTATAGGATGGTGAGCCGATTATTATAAGCTAGGATGCTTATGTTTTGGTATTAGGCGGGAATGCCTAGATGTCAAAGGCCAATGCGCCTACTTTGTACATGACTCATGATTAATATAAAATACATCGTTGTGTGCAGACCGACCACGATAAAAGAGATGGGGGACTGAACTTCACTAGTTAGGGAAAGGGAGGGCCAAAAGTCAAGGGAATGTTATATTAATATTTCCTAAAGCATAACGTATGGATAATTATTTTATCCTAAGTTTTAAATTTGGGGACAAGTGGACCAAAGTAACTTCCGATATGACAAGTGTCAAGTTGGGGACATGCATTCATATCGTGGGGGAATTTTCATAGGACACCTTACGAGCAACCTGACCATCATTCTCACCATCACTTCCACGAAGAGTTCACAATGATTCATTCCACACTCAGTTATCCAGTCAATGATTCCATGACCATTTTCACTCATGCATTCTGTTATCCTTCAGACAACCATTTCACCATTCTGGAGCCTGTTCCCATAGCCCTTTTCGGTTGGTGTACCTAGTTAGCTTGGAGTAGGATTGAAGAAGTGGGTTGTCAAGCCCGTGAGCAATTCTCTGAGTGAGAGAATTGTTGGGGATTGATTCCCAAAGGTGCTAAATTGCAGCTACAATGATTTGAGACTTCCAGTCCGACTTGTTGCTAAAGCCCTAGAAGGGAAGTAGGGCAACTGAGGGACTGTTGAGAAGAGAAGGGGCACACTTCCTTGGGTGGGACAGGCATGTGGGGAATGAGAGGTTGTAGGTTGTTAGTTGAGTGAGCACCTGAGACATACTCTTTCCTGTTTCCCATGATCCTTAGCCTGGATAGGAACCCTTTACCCTAGGTGGAGTTCAGTCCCAGCTCAGGGGTGACTCATTGTTGAGAGTGATGAACAATGTTGTCTATGGCTGGGAGGTTCGTGGATGGTCTGTACACAGTTGGTGACAATATTTCTAAGATAAGTACCAATTGTATAATAAAATGAAATGTTGCTTTGTTATTTACATGCCTATGTTGAAGTTTATCATATATGTGATTATAATTGCCTGTATGTTTATGGGTAATTCCCTGTAAATGTTGCATATTTGTAATTACTGTTATTTCAGTATAAAAGTCGTATGTTACAGAAAGTAATTGTTTGTTTATGTTTTTATGTAAATATTCCGCAAGAGTGTTGTATGTATATGTTCTAGTTTCATGTAGTTTAAAGAGTAAATTTATGTGGCATAGCTCAGTTGACTACTGGGTATGTTACCATATGTTCCGCAGTAAGGGAACGAAAAATTTCCCTAGAGTAGCAAGGTCTAGCCTGTAAAAGCTAGGAATGTTACCGACTAGTGTCAGAGCATGAGAGGTTGCTCTGGAGTGGCGTACCCCAACCTGCGTGTGGCCAGGGGAACGTTACATATATGGACTGAAATGGGCACCATGATCCTGGTATTATAGACTGAAAAAATTTCTACAGGACAAAGGGTTCAACAAAGGTATTGTTGACAATAATTTGTACATTAAGTCTGAAGGTGATGATTTATTAGTTGTTTTGGTTTATGTAGATGACATTATTTTTGGATGCACTAATGACCCTTTAGTTCAGTGATTTGGTCATTCAATGCAGATTGAGTTTGAGATGTCCTTGATAGGAGAACTATTATATTTTCTTGGTTTACAAATAAATCAGAGTTATGCAGGGCTATTTATCTCTCAAGAAAAGTATTTGAAAGAGATGTTAAAGAAGTTTGAAATGGAAGATTCCTCTCATGTTAGTACACATATGGTGGTTGGTTGCAATCTCAGTATAGATGATATTTCACTTGATGTTGATCAAAGAACATATCGATCAATGATAGGTAGTCTTCTGTAGATCACATCATCCTGTCCCGATATAATGCAAGTTGTTGGAATGGTAGGTCATTTTCAGTCTGCTCCTAAAAAAATTCATTTAGCAGCTGTCAAAAGGATATTCAAATATTTGAAGGGTACAATGACTTATGGTCTCTGGCATCCTAAAAATCAGAATTTTCAATTATCTGCATATTTAGATGTTGATTGGGAAAATTGTTTGGATGAGAGAAAGAGCACCAGTGGAGGTGCATTCTTCTTAGGTGATTTGTTAGTAGAATGGCTTAGTAAGAAGCATGGATCTATTTCATTATCAACTACAGAGGTAGAGTACATTGTTGTTGCTACTTGTTGCACTCAAATCTTATGGATGATACAAACTCTTGCAGATTTGAAGGTAACTTATACTGATCCCATTCCACTTCATTGTGATAATACCGGTGCCATTAGTGTCTCAAAGAATCCTATTCTCCATTCAAAGATGAATCATATACCAATAAAGTATCATTTTCTCAAAGAGAAGGTTAAAAACATAGTTGTTTAGGTAAATTATATTTCTTCCACAGAACAAATTGCAGACATATTTACTAAACCCCTAGACAAGACACCATTTGAATATCTCCATCAAAATTTGGGTGTCATCCCTTCTCTCACCTAAGAGAGTCCATCTTGTCAGGGGGAGTATGTGTTGGTTGAATATCTGATACCTCTGAAAAGGAATTAAATAGCACAAGGGGAGCATGTTTTCTTTAACATTGATGTCAAAGGGGGAGAAAAGGTGTGGTTTGGATCCTATAGTTGGAGGTCTAAGCAGAATAGTGCATCCTTTCAGGGTTGCCATCAATTCCAAAGGGGGAGATTGTTGGCATGTTTTATAGGAAGTGTGTGCTTGTCATTGATGGCAATAACAACAACGATGATGGCAAACAGGAAAATCATAAGCTCAAGAGGAGAAGCTTAAAATATGCATAGATCAAAGCTCAGAAGGGAAAGAGTAGTATAGAAACATGATCTGGATCAAAATCCTTGATCCTAGATCTTCTTCGAGAGTCTTCATGACTGTCAGATAAAATTAACTGACAGATAGGATAAATGGGGAGCAAAGTTTGATATTTGAAATCTCCGAAGTCAGGAGAGTCGGAGAGCCAGAGTAAATTTCAGTCATCAAATATTTCTAAAGTGGAAGGATAGGATAAGTTAGAAGAAGGGCACGCTAATCTCAGTGTATGATAATCGGTCACTTGGATCTATAGTCGATAGGGAATATCAGACCCCCCCTACCTTTCTTCCTTTAACCGTGGGGGGGGGGTCCGAGTTGGTGGTATTTCCCATGTGGGAACCTCATACGTGTCACCTTCCTGTCAACGCAGACCCCCCTCACTCATTACCACTTACCTCCTAGCCCCCCCTCAAAGTAAACCACCAAACAACTCATACATGCTAACTCTGTGCTCCGACGTCACAATCCACTACACTGCCTACACATCTCACCCACCTCAGCAAAGACACATGGCATAGTCAGATAATGACAAGTTTCAAGATGAAATCAACATTTCAGGTACATGTAAATCATGAATATCAGTGACATGTGGAAGACACTCGGATCATTCCACATCATCAAGTGATGTAAGCAAGTTATGTCACTCCGAGAGTTTTACTTCGGGAGTTTCACCACCAACAGATGCCTAAAGTCCCGAAGTCCCAAACACCGAAGTCTTGAAATGGAAATGAGTCATCTGATCTAAAGATCACTTTGGGTGCATTCTCAACTGTTGATCTAGTGCAGTGGAAGGATAGTGTAAGTGGAAGTGTTAACTGGCAACAAGCGGTCTCCACTGTCTATGACTTATTTAGCAGGTGACCACTCCGGAGGAGAATGAAGCAGCGATCAACCTAAATTCCTAAAGTGTCGAAGTCACTTATGATCGTTGATTGTGTAGGAGGGTACATTTCAATAGATCATTGACTACGGGAGAAACTACTCTAAGAAAATGTGAAGGAGAAAGGTTTGAAATTTCTCAAGGCCGAAGTCTCGAAGTGAACGAGGATCATTGATTTGAGGAGGAAACATGGTAGGAACCTATGGACTCCGGCTAAAAGCACTCTGGGAGAGCATGAAGATTGAGAATTGAGATCATCGAAGCCCAGAGTAACGAAGGAGATATCGACCATTGAATCGAGTAAGGGGCTGCAAAATCGTTGATCTAGTTGAAAGGTAAAATTCCCGATGTAGAGGTTGAGCCATCAATTAAGAAGGACAGGTGTCCGTAGATCATTGACTCTAGAAGATTGGCGTATGGAGGAAAGTAGGGTTCATGATTTGAAGCTCCCGGAGCCTATATCATGAAATAGATCATAGTCATTGATTTAAGAAGGTTAGATCTGATCCATCAATTCAAGAGAACCATCAAGATCATGAGATCGACGCTCCCATTGCATTGCAGGGATTGAAAGTGCATGAACTTTAAAAAGTTAAGGGCAGGTCACAATTGAAACCACGATTTTGGATAAAGGGTGCGTGGTAGCTGGAGGTGGATTGCGGGAAGAAAAGAGGTTGATCCCAAACCACTCTTGGACGCACTCACAATCATTCACTTACGCAAGGACGTAGCCCGAGGTCACATGCAACAAGGGGCTAACAAGAAAAGAGCTCACACTCGCAATCACGTGGTCATGTGAGACCATTTCCCAAGGTCACATAAGTGGAAGATAGGGGAAGGATCTAGTGCTACTAGCTCCACATCGGAGGTTACACATTAAAAATTCAAAAAGTCCTCTACGTGAATAATCCAACGACATTGATCAAACAAAATCTGATTGAAGGGTTGTTGTTTCATCTCGTGATTTCTTGATCAATTTTGATTCAGTTACACTAACTAAATCATTGTCCCTGAGCAATTGAATAATTGTTCCTGAGTGTTGGAATCATGATTCCTGAGCATTTTTTAGATTCTCAACTTGAGAGTTGGAGATGTGGAGTGTAATGAATGATGAGAGTATGAATAAAAGAAAAATGTTGTGACAGAGAGAGGTTGTTGTTTCTCAGTAAAACAAGTTGAACTGTATGTGATCAAGGATACAACAAGAACAAAGCGTGAAATATGCAGATATGAAGAACATAAGTTGGACAGAGAAGAAATGGTGAAAACAACAGACTATACGAGAACTTAAGTGCAAGAAGATGCCAAAAGGAACACACTAATTCAGGCAGAGCAGAGCAGTGTAGTCGAACAATGATGAGACTAGTAAGCCATTGATAAATATTGTATCACTGTAATAAATTTTAGAAAGCAAAGATTTATATCTCAAGGTGGTAGGGTGGTCCTAGGGAGGACTGTTGTCCTTAGAGTTTCAAATGGGTGCTCGAACACAAGGAATTGTAGCTTCCATCTAGTTGCAGCCATAAAAACCAGGGTGGTAGGGTGGTGCAAGGGAGAACTATTGTTCTCTGTTGTACAGATCGGTGCCTGTGTGACTGGAAGTTGGTACTTCCATCCAGTTGGTGTTGGAACACTCAGGGAGTTTGTGCTTCCTTCTAGTGGGTGTTAGAGAAACCAGAGAGTTGGTGCTCTTACCAAGTTGCAGCTTATAAGACAGAGGTGGTAGCCTCACATTGAGTTTGTTCTCAAAGATAGATGATGTACAGAATATAAAAAGACTGCCTATCATTCGAAGAAGAAGAGGTTTTCTCCCTTTATGGGTTTCCCCATAAATATATGTTTCTATATACTTCATGTGTGTGATTGATGTTGAATACTATATTGCTTACTTCCTTGAATTATTGTGATCATCATTCAGTGTTCTATAATGAGTTTAAAATGGGCATAATTGTTTAAGCACAGTAATAACCAATTCACCCCCACCTCTTAGTTGTATAAAACTTCCCTCGTACATATGCTTGTTACATGCTATAAATCCTACGTACATATGCTAGTTGCACACTAAACAACCCGCGTATACCTCCAAAATTTGAAAAAAATAAAAAGTTGCAAGGAATTCGGTGGAATTAACGGGTTATTGGAGGTTTCCCAACCATATCACTTTTTATAGCCAGTACCCAAACTGAATAACTATCCTTTTGTCATATAAAAGGAGGTCTTGGGGTCTCATTCCACAATCAAGCATTAGAACAGTGAAACTCTACCCAAATTCCATTTCCTTCCTTGCCCAAGTATTTGCATCCTTTTGTGAGTTATTGCCTCAACATTCCCTCTCTATCCCTTTTCTCCCATACAATCCATTCCCTTCCTTTGAGGTGATCAACAGATTGTGAGAGAAGGAATTTGGAAGGTTCACTTGGAGCATTTTTAAAAGGATCCCATACCAGGTATGCGGAGCGTTGACCTGCAAAGGTTGTAATTTCCAATCTTTGAGTATTGAATAAAATAATCTCACTTCCCTATCCCAAATGATGGTTTTTATGTCTTTTCTTTGATTTATACATAAAAATTTATATCTAACCCTAATTGATGAATAGAAATAGCATTTTTGTAGTATTGTTTTCCTATTTGTGTACGCGGGTAAGCTTTGGGAAGAGACTTGTAGCCTTGGGAGCTACAAATCTTGAGGAGGTCAACACCTAACGTTGGATTAAAGGTGCAGTTTCTGACTTACTCTTTCATTGCTTTATGTTCATCTATCTTGGAATGTTTGGGGTAGTTTAGATTCTATAAATTAGATTAAATTTTAATGGATTCATTTCTCTTCCTATACTTAGAACCCTGGTATAGTTATAGGGGCATTTTCCCACTAGCAGGAACCTCATTGTAACCATATTCTTGTGAATGAGCATAGCCATCACATCTTTTCTTAGAGATAGGCTGCCACCATTCGAGGAATTTGTTTCAGTCTTCATTTTTACAGTTTCAACTTATTCTCTTTATTAATAGAAGTCAAGTTTTACTGTATCTATATGTATTTATTTTCTCTACATCTGTATTTTATTTCATTCCATTTATAAATCCAGATCAGTGGTATCAGAGAGATCTGCTCTTTATTTGTTTCTCTATGCATGTCCCCAATGAGGTTAGGGTAAAAGGAGTTGGGACTCGAAGTGGTTGAGGCCTTTCAAGATCATCCCCTCCAATCACGATGACCTCCCATGGTGGAAGAAAAGAGAAACGATGGAGTAGGAGATCCTTTTAAACAGTTCCTTAGGGAAGCCCTCGTGCGACAAAGGAATGAGATGATGGATAAATTTTCACAAATCCTTAGATGACTTCCAATAGGTGACACATATTCATCAATATGTCATGCTTACCCTTTCAAGGTACAATTCAATTTTGATATCCCCTTATTTGAAGGCTAGATAGACATGAATGTTGTAGACAAATGGTTGAATCTACTAGAAGGATATTTTTCGGTCCATAATTTTTCTGATAGATAAAATATTACCTTTGCGCTCCTTAAGGTTGTCCCCCATGTCAAGGATTGGTGTTGAGACCCAAACTTAACATCCCCACTACCCTATTATACTCCTCATATATACCTTTTTGGATTACCTAAGCTTGGGTGAATGACAAGAACGCTACCATTAACCATTGATAAGGTCATAAGGTAAAGTGTGATTAATTCATGCATTTTGTGTTTTATTGAGCTAGGAAATTAAACGTTTCATGTACTAATGCTTCAATTTTCCATGTATAATCTTTGACCTCTAGATAAATCCAGCCTTCCTGTACTAGCTCAGCTATCCGATACTTGTGTACCAACACTGCCACTGTCCGAATCTGGTACCAATCGCATCCGGTACTGAATATCGCCTGTTGCGATCCGGTACCAACGATCATGGACTGTCATGATCTGGTACCACCATTTACCCACTGTCGTGATCCAGTACCACCATTTGCGCACTGTCATGATCCGGTACCATCTACCTGTCGTGATCAGGTACCAATATAGAGAGCCGAATGTACCAATTTTAGTCCATATCATGCCCAAGAAAATTATTGGATGTTTATTTGCTTTAGCAAGGCTATGTTTATATAGTTTGTTGATTGCCTCATCCTCATGCACTTCGTGTCATGAGGATAAAGCTAAAAGATGTAACCGAATAATTAAAATTAACAATTGACTGATTTGCAAATCATTTCACCTCCTTGTGTTTCACGACTAAGACTGTTAAATAGCCGTGGCATGCATGGTGGAAGTGTGGAGAGAGTTAGAATATTACAGCATGTGAAGAAGCATGTTATATTGCAGAACATATTCTGAGTGAAGATTAATAGAAAGACGTCATTTATCTCCATGTCTTGATTGTCTATGATTAAATGTGAGTTGAGTTGTTATCATAAGTTTGATTCTATGTTTGAAATTTGAATGAGAGTAATGTGTGGGTTGAAAGCAAGCTTACTATAGAATCCAATTGCTGACCTGTTGAAGAGGCAAGGGCCCACTGCCCAACAAAGGTCAGCATCTTCGTAGATTAGTATTAGCATTTGTTTTTAATAGTGTAAATGTTAAATTAGCTGAAGCTTTAATTCTCTCAGATGATATCAGTACAACTTAGAGTAGGATTTCCATTATATGATTGCTTAGATAACTTTACTCGCTCTTATTTTGCATATGCTCTGTTTTTATGAATTTGATTTTGTTTCATAGACATGAATGTTGGCAGAAGTAGTCAAACATATCTGAAGGAGAGCTAGTGAAGTTCACAACAACACATTGTGAACCACAACATACTCAGTATATTGACTGTTGAACTACCCATGTTATGTCTTGATGATTGATGTGTGATTTCCCTTTTAGAAGTGTGGATTGCATAGTTAGTTTTCTAGGTCAGATAGAAGAGTTGATCTATCAAACCAACCCCATCTCATACTTGCATGTGTCATAATGGAGTAGTTAGCCTCTCTGTGAAAGACAACCAAAGTGCATTTCAGTTTGTTATTTTTCTTTGTTTCCAGCATACATAATTTAGAATAGTTCTATACTCATGACATTAGAATTACCTTTCTTACCGGTGTATTGTAACTCTATTGATTACGAATCCCGGATTGATAATTAATGAGTGCATTATACTAAACATATAAGAAACACAACATTTTGCCGCCATTGTCGGGGAGTTGTAAACGGTAGGAAGTGATTTTTAGCTTAGATTGTTTGTATAAATTTTTAATGCTTTTAAAGGTTGCTTGAGGGAGGAGGATAAAATGTTTAATACGTCAGTGAAGAGCCACGTGGTGACTAAAGTGGGGTTCTTTGAAGCTAGGTTGCCTTCTTACCTTCTAGATAGAATTAGGATTTCAATTCAGTTGAGAATCAAATTTCCATTTTATGCATAGATATAGAGATAACAAGGGTAGATTTGTAAGCTCTAAAGATTCAAAAACACCCCTCCCCCCCAGTAATCCAACTGACACTGGTGCAGGAAAAATTCCACCAAGATAAAATTCAAGGGGAGCCAACGAGGCTCTAGAAGGAGAACCTAAAACAAAAGAATCGACACTTGGGTAGGCAGAACGTGAGTTTTCTAAACATTTAGGAGACACAGAAAATCCAGTTTCTGAACCGTCCATTAGTAGAATGGTAGAAGAAGAAGGAAGTGCAGCCACATAGACTGAGACTTTTGGGTTTCCAATCTTGGATATTTCCAAAAACATCAGCATGAAGAATATCCCACTATCATCGTTACCCACTTTCATAGGTATGTCAACTGAAGATCCATATTTATTTTTATTCGAGTTTGACATATTATGTAGAAGATATAACTACTCAGGCGTTGCCCAAAAACTTAAGCTATTTCTTGCTACAATAAAAGATTCAGCCTTAAGATGGTTCATGAGCTTAGGAGAAAATACAATCCTCTCTTGGGATCAAATGAAAGACACATTTTTACGAAAATACCAAGACTATTGTAAGGATAATGCTAAAAATGACATTTTTAAAATGCAGCAAACAGAAGATGAAAGCCCTGAAGACTACCTAGAAAGATTCTTATACAACTATCAGAAGTCAAAACTATTCACCACAGACCCAGCTGTAGTAAGAACTGTATTCTTGAAAGGTCTTAGAGATGACTGCATAGAAGTTTTAAACTTGGTGAGTTCAGGAGATGTACACCAAAATCCTTTTTCAGAGATTGCAGATTACTGTAGGAGATACTCAAGAGGACAAGCTAAAATAGGAAAAGGACCAAGAGATCCTTTTAGCAGAAATACAAAACAAAGCTTAGGGAATGTCACCAGAACTGAGTTAGGAAAATTATTGGAGAACTTTAAAACAAACATCTTGAGCACAATCAGTAACTAGTTAGATACTCTAAAACTAAAAAAGAAACAAGAGGAAGAGGCTTCTTTAGCAATATTTTTTCATAGATGCCGAATAAAGCATAGTGAGAAAGAATGCCCATTAAATGTCATAGAAATCTATGGTCTATGTACACTAGAACACCCCACATCTGATTTTCCAACTTTGCTTGAACTACAAGCCATGTATAGAGGAGGAGGAGTCTCACAAGAACAACCTTACCCTTCCAGAAGACCTTGGAGAGCCCAAAACCCCAATACATTTTATGACCCCAATGCACAATATCAACAACAACAATGGGGTCCTTCCCCAGTGACCTATCCACAATGGACACCTCAACAAACTCAACCTTGGCAACAAGGTTGGAGGGGACCTATGTATGGAAATCCCTCTTACCCTACATATCCGCAATACCCTGCAAACATTTCCCAATTACTACCTAGATTCAACCCACCACAAATGTAAGATTTACTTCCACCTCCTATAAAACAAAAAATTACAACCCCCTTGAACCTTAACCAGCAACAACAACCACCTATAAATCCCAATCAATAGCAAAACCAAGCTACCCATATCCCTCTGAAACCAACAACAATCCCTGCCCAGCCAATCCCTAACCCCAATAATCAAACCACCCACCTGGTACAAAATAAAGAAATTCAAACCTTTCCCACCTATGAAATTCAACTACGATCGGGGAAAGTTGTAACCCAATCAGATCCTACAGTAATAATTCAGGAAGAAAATGATAATCATTCTGAGGAAGAAAACACTCAAACCACCCCTGAAGAAGAAGAGACCTCCCCTCCTATTCCAATCACTTCTCAGTCTGTACGATTACCCCAAAAAGTTAATCTCCCACCCTACCCAAAAATACTATTAGTAAAGAAACCTAACCCACCCTTGCACAGAGATATAGAAGATGAATTACGAAATGTATGTATAAAAATACCTCTGCTGCAAGACATTAAGGATATCCCTATATATGCCAAAATCATAAGTGATACTTGCATTAAGAAACCAGGAAGGAAGAAGAAGGAACCTCCCCTTGTTTAGGCGGTGGGACAATTATCTAAATTTATTTCTGAATTGCCATACAAATATAATGACCCTTGAAACCCAGTAGTCACTGTTGAAATTAATGGTATTTCTCTACCAAACACACTCATTGATTTGGGTGAAACAATTAATGTAATTCCTTTTGAAACTATGAAAAAAATCCAAATCAACCAGTTAAGACCAACCCAAACCATGATAGAGTTGGCAGATAAGTCAATCATCAGCCCTATAGGAAGTCTAGATGATGTCATAGTCACTCTAGCTTCTTGGGAATATCCAGTAGACCTTCTAGTCATCTATTCTAAATCATCCTCCAAACCAGGACACCCTGTGGTTCTTGGCTGCCCTTGGATGGCCATAGAAGGCGCCTTTATTATCTATTGGTCTGGCGATATGACTATATCCAATGGCACACATAGCCAAAAACTTGTCCTCTTCCCTCTTGCCCAAGGTCTTTTGCATAATTGTCACATATTTTTAGTTCTGAATTTCAACAAACTTTTCACCCTGATATCACTCAATTATATACCTTATCACCAGCCTCCTCAGAGAAGGAAGAAACTACTGAACTTGTTGAGATTAGCCCAAGAAAACCTTTGTATATCAACTCTAGTCTGGAATCAGAACAAAAGACACAAGTAATTGAAATGCTCCAAAGACAATTTGATTCCTTTGCATGGGATTATGTAGACATGAAAGGCATTCACCCTGACACATGCACACATCATATCTACACTAATGACCAAATCAGACCATTTAGATAGCCCCAGTGAAGGATGAATCCATCCCTTAGAGATATTGTAAAAGAAGAATTGCAAAAACTTTTTCGAGCCAATCTCATATACCCCATTTCAGATAGTCAATGGGTATCTCCACTTGTCATAGTTCCCAAGGAAAATAGTAGGTGGAGAATATGTGTAGACTTTTGGGAGTTGAACAAAGCTACCCATAGGGATTATTTTCCCTTACCATTTATTAATCAGGTGTTGGATACCTTGTCCGGAAAGAAGTATTTTTCATTCCTACATGGGTTTAGTGGTTACAACCAGATACAAATAGCACTCCAAGACTAGGAGAAGACCACTTTCACCTGCCCTTGGGGTACCTATGCTTTAGGGTGCTTCCTTTTGGACTTTGCAATGCCCCAACCACTTTTCAAAGGGTTGTCCTAGCTATTTTCTTCGACTTTACCAATGATTGCGTGGAAGTCTACATGGATGACTTTACAGTCCATGGACAAGACTTCCAGGAAGCATTGGCCAGTCTAGAAAAAGTCTTGATTAGGTGTAAGGAAACTAATATTTCCTTAAGTAATGAAAATTCAAAAATGATGCTCACTGAAGGTATTGTTTTGGGACATCACATTTCTGGTTCTGGAATGAGAGTTGATCTGGCAAAGATTTATATTATCACACAAATCAGAATACCTTCCTCACAAAAGGAAGTTCGCAGCTTTTTAGGACATGCAGGTTACTATAGAAGATTCATTCCAAATTTTACTAGCCTAGCTACCCCTTTATTCAAGTTATTATCTAAAGAAGCCGAATTTAAGTGGGATGATGAATGCCAAATATCTTTTGAAATTCTAAAACAGAAATTGTCAACTACCCCTATATTAAGAGGACCAAATTGGTCCCTTCCTTTTCATATCTGTATCGATGCCTCAGACACAACCCTTGGGGTAGTTCTTGGACAAAGAGAAAATCAAATTCCCTATGTTGTTTACTTTGTCAGTAAAAATCTGTCTCCAGCTGAAGTTAATTATATGGTCACAGAAAAAGAATTTCTAACTGTAGTCCATGCTATCAATAAATTTAGACATTATATTACAGGATATCAATCTTTTGTACACACTGATCATTCAACCATAAATTTTTTAATGAACAAACCTATAAAAAATCCTAGAGTTACACGATGGCTCTTATTATTACAAGAGTTTAATATCAAAATTATTGATAGACTTGGTAAAGATAATCTTGTGGCTGATTTCTTATCTAGAATGATTCATTTGGGAGATAACGCACCAGTAGAAGATAAATTTCCTGATGAAAATTTGTTTTCTATTTCTACATTCACTCCTTGGTGTGCAGATGTATCTAACTATCTTGTGACAGGGAAGATGCCTCGGAAATTGTCTCCTACAGAAAAACATAAAGTAATTCAAGTAAGTGAAAATTACATGTGGCAAGATGATTGCCTCTACAAAACAGGACCATATTTGGTGACCAGGATATGTGTAAGGGAAGATGAAATTCATGATATTCTGCAAGCCTTCCATGATGGTCCTTGTGGAGGACACTTTGTAGACAAAAGGACCACTTACAAAGTTCTACAATCTGGTTACTACTGGCCACATAGTTTCCGAGATGCTAAAACCTATGTATCCAATTGTGATGAATGCCAACGAATGGGTAAGCCTACTACATGAGACCAAATGCCACTTCAAGCCTAAGTAGTTATTAATCCTTTCGAGAAGTGGGCATTAGATTTTGTAGGACCCATTAACCCTACATCTAAAAAGAAAAAGTATATACTTGTATGCACCGACTATGTGACTAAATGGGTCGAAGCAAAAGCTTTACCAGCTGCAAGTGAACAATCAGTGGTAGACTTCCTTTTTAATGATATCTTTACTAGATTTGGTGTACCTCGAGAGATTGTGAATGATCAGGGAACTCAATTTACCTCTCATCTAGTTAAATATGTTACAAAACAATACCAAATCAAACACAAGAAATCTACACCCTACCATCCACAGGAAAATGGACAAGTAGAATCTACCAACAAAGTTATTGAGTCCATTCTTACCAAAACAGTACATCTACACCACAAGGATTGGGCTGACATATTATTGGAATCCTTATGGGATTATAGAATCACTTGGAGGAATACAATAGGACATACACCCTATGAGTTGGTGTATGGGAAGAAGGTTCTTCTCCCCATAGAATTTCAGATCAAAACCTTTAGGACTGCAGGTTGGCATGAACTTGGATGAATCCCAACAACAAAGACTCTTGCAGCTTAATGAGTTGGATGAAATCAGGTAGGAAGAACTTCAAAGAACTACCCTTATTCAAGAGCAGAGAACAAAATGGCATAACAAGTATCTCAAAAAGAAAAAATTTCAACAAGGAGATTGGGTCCTGCTGTATGATAGCAGATTCAAGAACTTCAAAGGTAAGTTAACTACTCGTTGGATGGGACCTTAAAATTGAAACTGTTTACAATAAAGGTTCAATCATGATAAAGACAATTGATGAAAAACAGACACCATTACTTGTGAATGGTCACTGGTTGCAAATTTACAACAAACCCCTATCAAAAGAGGAATTCATGACTCGTATACTATAGATTTAGATATGCAGGTGATCAGTAAGGAAGGAGACCCTCCTACTGATCCACATTGACTGATTGGTTTATTTGAAACTTTTGTACATAGGTGTGGATCGAGTTTTGTTAATAAGCTGAAGGTAACAAGAGATTCTTACCTCCTTTTGCTTTACTTTCGCAATTTTTCTTGTAAATAATTTTCTATAATTTATTTGATCCTTCACGAACTTTCCAAACATTAGTTTGTAGGCATCAACAATATTTTGTTCTGCTTCAGTACCAGAAATCTTGTTCTGGTCTAGTACCAGCAGTCTGGTACTAGAAGTTTGTCCTTCTACAGTACTATCAGGACACATTACCTAATTGACAGAGAATGCTATGCATATTTCAAAATCTTATGTCAATTAATTTGAAGTAAAAATCCATGCAACAACCACTTAAGATGGAACCAAGAAGCCGAATGTAGTATCAAATGGAAACCCTTGTGAAGCAATAGTTTCTTTTGGTTCTGTTGACAACTAAAGGGAAGTATTTTAATTTCTTTTGGTTTTTTTGCTAACTAAAAAGAAGTATTTTAATTTCTTTTGGTTCTGTTGCTAGCTAAAAAGAAGTATTTTAATTTATTTTGGTTTTGTTGTTTAAAAACAAAATAAAAAAGAGGGACACAATCTTTACCTATGAATTCTCAAAGAACCATAATCCTCTTCAAAGACTAGAAGTTTCCTTTATCCAAAGGGACAAAAATATATTAGCCTACAAGTAACTATCTCACCCTAACCAGACTTCAATAGTATTCATTGGATTATCTTACTAAAGAGTAACATATGAGTATATGAACACTCTCTACCATGGGCACACTAGGAATTTTTTTATGGAAGAGGATATACCAGTACCCTAAGGAAACTTTAGGTCATTCTCTTATGGAAAAACTCAAACAAAATTATACATCCGGATCACTCTAAAGAAATAATGTGCATAGAAAGTTTATTTTTCCTTCAGACAAATCTTTAAAAGACATTCAAAAAAGAGCATATATCTTCCAACCCAATACCATCCCAGCTTGTAAAAAGGTTTTTAGATGAGCCTCCCCTCTCACCATGCAAATCACTCTTTAATAAAAACCAAAATAGGTGACTATGGACAAGAAGCCTCTGATGGAAAAAGGGTTTAAGAGACTAACCCACCGAGATACTGAACAGGTCTGCTGGCAGCGGGTACCAGTTTGTGGTATGACTAGGCAAACCCATCAGGGTACCGAATAGGCCTGTTGGCAATGGGGAATTCTGCTTGGGGAAGGGATCTCTCACTAATTATCACAACTACCCCACCAGAGTATTGAACAGGCTTGTTGGCAGTGGGTTCTGGTTGAGAAATGTCTCATCTATACTTGTCTGATTGAAAAATTCACTTTTGTCATCTAAAAAGCACAGGTCACTATTGACATTTATGAGACACAAACTCCAAATTAATAAGAAACATAATTACTAAAAGCAAATGTCCATTTGAGAATTACCCTAAGTCAACTTACCGGTCTGGCATCTAAAGCCTACATTACCTAAGAAGGAAACTTCTTAAGAGTGGATCCCTAACTAGGGAGTCTAATCTACTTATACTGTGAAATTTATCTATAACATCTAATGATAGTAAATCTCTGAAGCAAGTTAGGTTGGATCTGTTCCTCTGGAAAAAATATAAAAATTCTCCTGTTTTCACTACTGAATACTACCTTTGTCAATAAGCCATCAAAAGAAAGACAATTTCAATTTTTAGGCACAAGATCATATGTTAGGTGATAAATGTACTTCTGAAATTTGTTTGGTTTATTTTCTTATCATCTTTTCTCCATTATGATACAAAATTTTGAATCTTCTTGCATACATATATGCAACATCCTTGGCATGGGGGAAGGTCAAAGAGCTCCTCCAAAACTCTTTTTCATACTCACATCTCACCTTCAAAAACTAGCATGATCACTCTGCAGAACCAACTACAAAAGAAGATAAGCACAGAATAAAAGAAGTACAGGAAATTCCCGTACCAAGCTTTCAGAAAACTCCACTCTAAAAACAATGAATTATGACAATCTACAAGAAATCGCACATGCTATGGGTATTGATCATACAAAGGTAAAATCAAAGGTAACATGGTATTTATTTTCCTTTGGTCATAAAAATACAATAGGTATGAAATTATATACTAGATCTTATGACCTTAGTATTAAAACCATGCACCTATCCCTCATACCCATATGCCTAAACTTAATCAATCCTCTCATAAATGCTCGAAAATGGTTAAGGGAAAAATCACATCAAAGCATGAATATGAAGCATTTCTAGTAATGATAGGCCACGAATGTACTTCATCCTTAAGCAAATCATGAACTTATCTTGTGTCATGAACCATGATCCAACATCAAATTCACCACTTGGAAGTCCAATCACCTATCCCAAAATGATGCTTTGACACCCAACGTCTTGTTCTCATCATTACATTAACGGGTAGAAATGAAATGGCTTATCTGGTCTTAAATTTTCCTTGCGGCATCCTTATTAAAAATTACCATTCGCATTATTGACACCATCACCATATTTCCCCTATCGTTACCTTTCTCCAGTTCTGAGCCTACTCCTCTTCGGTACTAAACCCTTACCCTCGTCAATTGACTAAACCTTTGTGCTACAACCCAATCCTTTTCTCACAACTTATAACGATGGTCGTAAGTAGACATGAAATGGTCTTCCAAATTTATAGAGAAACTGAGGAATTCCAACTATGTCGAGAGAAGTATGCTAGATCGGGATGGATGCCATTTTTGGAGAAATTCACAGGCTGGCACGAGAAGATATCTCACGAATTTATTCAAGGTTATGATGGAGAGATTGCGCATATAGGCAATATGCAGTTGACAATCAATGAAGCAACCATAAGGGAGGTCATGGGATTACCAAATAGAGGAGACAAATACTTCAAAGGTGTAGGAATCAACAAGGAGATGTCCCAACGATTTTTGAAGGAAGACCATCAACACCCCGATTGGAAAAAGGGGATCCCTAGGAACTATATCAAAGAAGATTATCATCCAATGATTACTAGTCTTCAACGATTCATCACTTGTGAGGGCAGGTATGATGTGACCTTCATATATCATCTTAGGCTTCTATTACACTTTGAAGGAGGCCCTGAAATTGATTTCCCATATTTTCTATGGATGAGTTTGAACAAAATGGTAAGAGGTATCAAATCCCTATCCAAAACCGAAAAGACTAGCCTTTACTATCAAGGTCTCATTAAAATGTTAGTTTTACATGAACTTAAGAAGCAGAGGATTAGTTGGAAAACCCTTATCCCTCAACACCTTTCCATAGAAAAAAAACCTGTGGAGGAAGCCCATCATGCTCCAAAGAAAAATAAGGAACCTCAAAAGAAAAAAGGCAAGAAGGATAAGGCAACTCCATCATCATTTAGGACAGTGAGCCAACATGAAAAAGCTAGTAGACAAGAAGGGTCCTCTCCCACAATCAATAAGACTTTTAAAAGTCCCAAATCAAAAGGTAAAACCAAATTAGTAGAGGTGAATTCAACAGTGGCACTTGAGGAGAAGGGCCATCAGACAAAAACTATGAAGAAAGGGAAGCATAGCTCAGAAACTAAAAGTAAACAGTCTATAGAACAGTCCCCTCTCACCATTTCACAAATAGAAAAGAAGAAAAGGAAGCCTGTGAGCACCCCTGATCCAGTACCTCCTTGTAAAATAACCACAAGGAGCATGGAAAAGAAGGGAAAAACAATTGTCATTCCTCATACATAGGAATATCCAATCGATCTTACCTCTCCTTCTGACGACTTATCAGTCTAGGATGACATCCCTAGTTTGACCGAGGAACAAGCCACTATTACCTTATGTGGGATGAGGGAGGAAGTCGAAGAAAGAGAATGCATCCAGCCAGTAATGATGGAGTCAACAAAGACCTTGACAAAAGAACAAATGAAGAAAAAGATTGGGGAATTGAAAAAACAAAATCAGGAACTCAAACAAGAAGTGAAGGAATACCAACTATTGGATAGGTATATCAAAAAGGAAAATGAGCAATTGAAAGCAACCAACCAACAACTTCAATATGACCATGAAGAAACTTCTAACAAGCTCAAGAATGTACTATGACTCCTACAATACGTTAGGGTCATAAAAAGGGAGCTGAAAGAAGAGGCCTCATCCATCAACATCATTGATTCACTGAAGTAAAGAATGCAGTCTCAAGTTTTGAAGAAATTTTGGGTTTGTTTTCAGTTGCATGAGGACATGCAATGATTTTGGCATGGGGGAATGTTGAGACCTGAAATTAACATCCCCACTACCCTATTATAATCCTCATATATACCTTTTTGGCTTAACTAAGCTTGGGTGAATGACAAGAACGCTACCATTAGCCATTGATAAGGTCATACGGTAATTAAACATTTCATGTACTAATTGAGCTAGGAAATTAAACGTTTCATGTACTAATACTTCAATTTTCCATGTATAATCTTTGAACTCTAAATAAATCCAACCTTCATGTACCATCTCAGCTATCCGATACTTGTGCACCAAGACTTCCACTGTCTAAATCCAGTACCAAGCGCATCTGGTATAGAATCTCTCCTGTTGCGATCCGTTACCAATGATCGTGGACTGTCATGATCCGGTACCACCATTTGTGCACTATTGTGATCTGGTACACCATTTGTGCACTGTTGTGATCTAGTACCATCTACTTGTCGTGATTCGGTACCAATATAGAGAGCCAAATGTACCAAGTTTAGTCCAGATCACGCCCAAAACAATTATTGGATGTTTATTTTCTTTAGCAAGTCTATGTTAAGATAGTTTTTTGATTGCCTTATCCTCGAGGATGAAGCTAAAAGATGTAACCGAATAATTAACAATTAACAATTAACTGATTTGCAAATCATTTCACCTCCTTGTGTTTCACGACTAAGATTGTTAAATAGTCATGGAAAGGATGGTGGAAGTGTGGAGAGAGTTAGAATACTACAACAAGTGAAACAACGCGTTATATTGCAGAGCATATTCTCAGTAAAGATTAATAGAAAGACATCATTTATCTCCATGTCTTGATTGTCTATGATTAAATGTGAGTTGAGTTGTTAGCATAAGTTTGATTCTATGTTTGAAATTTGAATGAGAGTAATGTGTGGGTTGAAAGAAATCTTACTGTAGACTCCAGTTGCTGACCTGTTGAAGAGGCAAGGGCCCACCGCCCAACAAAGGTCAACATCTTTGTAGATTAGTATTAGCATTTGTTTTTAATAGTGTAAATGTTAAATTAGATTAAGCTTTAATTCTCTCAGATGATAGCAGTACAACTTAGAGTAGGATTTCCATTATATGATTGCTTAGAGAACTTTACTCGCTCTGCTTTTGCATATGCTCTGTTTTTATGAATTTGATTTTGTTTCATAGAAATGAATGTTGGCAGCAGTAGTCAGACATATCTGAAGGAGAAACAGTGAAGTTCACAATAGCACATTGTGAACCACAACATACTCTATATATTGACTGTTGAACTACCCATGCTATGTCTTGATGATTGATGTGTGATTTCCCTTTCAAAAGTGTGGATTGCATAGTTAGTTTTCTGGGTTAGATAGCAGAGTTGATCTATCAAACCAACTCCATATCATACTTGCATGTTCCATAATGGAGTAGATAGCCTCTCCGTGAAAGACAACCAAAGTGCATTTCAGTTTGCTATTTTTCTTTGTTTCCAGCATACATAATTTAGAATAGTTCTATACTCATGACATTAGAATTACCTTTCTTACTGGTGTCTTGTAACTCTGTTGATTACGAATCCCGGATTGATAATTAATGAGTGCATTATACTAAACATATAAGCATCACAACAATTGGTGGGAAACTTACTATGAGAAAAGGACCACCGATGAATTTGCAATATTTATGGTCACCCCCACTTGGGATTCTTTCAGGGATGCTATTAAGGAATAATACTACCATGTTGGAAGCTATGATGACTAGTATACGATATGGACCACACTATGACAAGAAAGGGACCAAACAATACCATAATTCACAAATATCTTCCATACCTTATGCGCCAAGATTGGTATCAAGGAATCTAAATGACATTAGGTGCTCAAGTACTGTGGATTTCTGCATAGATACATCAAAATAGAAATGGATTTTCTGGACATCTCATCACTGGGTGTGACATATCGATATATTTTCAAAATCAATTTGAAATTTAAATAGAAGAATCGAGAATTTGGATCTGCAAATTCCTCATAGTAGAAGAGGGAAAAGGTGGCCCCAACCCACAAAACAAAGGACAGAGCAAGGATGGACCCCCTCAGGACAGCTAGTCCAAGCCGCAAACAAAGAAGGGTAATGAAAAGAGGATGAAATACACTAGGAAGTGGTGTGAATTCCATAAAATCCCCTAGAATAACACCTATGAATGTCACTCGAAGTAGTCATTGGTGGTCGAGCTGAAATACTTAAATTCATAGGTAGGTTTTGACATTGAATCAGATCCAAAGAAATGGAAGTGGATCATTGACGCAGAACCCAGTGCCATTGTCACTACCACCAAGGTCCAGCCAAGTGAACCAAAGGAAAGTGAACACCTTTTTCATTTGCAGATGTGGGTGAAGGGTGTTTCACTACATTTCATTGTCGATAGAGGAAGTCAAAAGAACCTGATCTCAACAGAGGTCATCAAGCGGTTGAAACTAACGACAACACCACACCTGCAACACTACACCATCGGGTGGCTCTACCAAGGATGAGACATATTTTTCATCCAACAGTGTTGTCTTCCCTACGACATCAATCCCTTCAAGGATGAGGTATTATGTGATATTCTTCCCCTTGAAGTTTGTGATGTCCAGGTTGCTGAGAATTCTTTGGCTATGTGGATTACACTGAATTCACCTTAGAGGTGTGAGTAGGGGTTGATTTAGTTTGAGCATTATATCTAGATGGAAATGGGTGTGATGAGATAGGCATGTGACCCATATGGTCAACTACCTAACCCAAAGAAGAATGGGAAGAAAATCCCACCACACCATCAACATGGGTTCCTAGGTTTGGATTTTTAGGATGTTCCAATGTCCTAGGAGAATGTGGGATAGTATCATAAATTGCGCTTGACTAAGAGTAAATAAAATCCAAGTGTTGGGAATGCATGATGGATAGATCCTCGGTAGTTTCCCTGACCATAGCAACGTCTTTGGAAATGGGTAGTAGGAGGGACTTCGTGAACCACTCATACCATATGGGGAATTTTTAGTGTGTTAGAAATGCCATTTCCAAGTCATTAAAATTTTTAAAGGAAGCGCCTTATATGTTGATGTACCATTTTGTGGCACCTCCGATCAAAGATCTTTGGAAAATATGAAACCTCACACTATCATCCATCAAATAGTTGGATGAACACCACAAATGATATGTCATGACATGCATGGAGGGGTATTCTCCTAGATTTCCATAGAACTTGGGAATATCTAATGGTAGCTTCGTAGGCATGAACGACCATGAAGGGTTATGGGAAATAGGGTCATTTGTCAGATGTGACAAATTGGGTAAGTATAATGTTGAAAGGAAAGGAAACAATGTATGAGAAAATGAATACTAGTAGGAAGATGAAGTTATTGAAGTCCCACATGAACCTTGTAGTCCCCATATGTTTTTACTACCAGAGGGTTAAGGTGTTCTAGAAGAGTGAGTTCCACCATGAATGGTGGCACTTTCGAGAGCATGGATGCTCGTAAGACTGGACATGCCCTCGAGGGGATTTTCCCCAGGATTATGTGTAGAACCTAAGGGAAAAGTGTTCCCAAAATTATTCCTAGGTAAGAAACCCCCAATATCATAAGTATTAATAAAGGGAAATCCTCCCCATTGTGAAAATTCCCCCCTGATGGAAAGGTGTAACAACCCATGGGAAGTTAAACCCTCTTGACATACTACTACGCCCAACCTGATCAGGGAAAACCCCAAACCCACTAGGAGTATTTCATCCAAAAGGTAAACCAGAACTTGACAATGTTGGGCCACTTATAGGAATGGTGGAGGTGGAAGGAACTCCAACCCCCATGAATTCCCTAAAATATTAGTTATCCAAGGTGTTATCACCCTGTAATTTCCCAGCCTGAGGAGGAAATCGGCAGGGATAACCACAAAACCAATTTGAGTCAAGGATCTATCCCTCCAAGACCCAGAGAGGGATCTCTTTGTCTAATTTAACTTTGTTTAGATTGGATATTAGGCTAGCTATTACTATACACATGTTTGTTTATGGATTTGGCATATTTGGGAGATTGAAAACTCAAATTTACATTGGGCCATGGGGTCTACCTTTTCCGAAAATGGATCTATCTCAGACATATTAGATTGTCTCCACAAGGAAGGATAGAAAGACTATTGGATAAAATTGAATCAAATGAAAGTGAAGGAGAGGAATAGAAAGGAAATTCCATCAAGTAGAGGAGCAGCTAAGAATTCCTATGCTCAACTTCAGATGAAAACATGCAGATCATTAAAAGACCAGAAACAAAGTGCAAAAACAAATTATGTTCTTAATATTTATTTTAATGATTAGATTAGGGAAAAACATGAATGGATTAACAGAGTAATAAAATAGTTACCCAGAGAGGAAAAACATCACTGGGGAGTCTAACACAAGAATCCTACAGTGGGGCATAAATCAAGAGCCCAACAATCCACTGTTGTGCATTTGACTTATTAAAATATATGTAACTGAATCTCCCCAGGCTCAGGAGGTCAAATTCAACCACCTCGGCAAAAAATAACAACAAACCCCCAAAAATCTAGAACTATTCGCCATGAAAAACGGGTCGAACTGCAGCAAAAAAGGGGTCAACTCAGACATTTGTTTCTCTTCAACGGTGAAACCTGTGTAAAATCTGAAGGATATTATTGTATATGAGTTTGTCTAGAGAAAAAACCTCCTTCGGTTTCTCCAATTTCGTCTCTATCTCGCCAAAACAGCTACCGCAAAATAAAGACTGAAACAGAAAAACCGAAACTCTGAAAACTGAGGCTGAAATATGGTTTTGATTCTCCCAACTGGTGGCACTTGTGCCAAATATGGAAGATGTTTTTGTTCTTCATCCCGTTCTGAACAAAAAAATCTCTCTATTTTTTAAATTTTTTTTCCATTTGCCCGGAATCCACCTCGGAAAAAGACTGGTCAAACTGGGAAAAAGGTGGTTTTTTCAGTTTTTTGGGTGAGCGGTTTTGGAGGGTAGAGTGGTTTTGGTTGGACTCCTTGAAGTGGTAAGAGGTATTGGGTGGGGTGGTCCGAGTTCACCATGGGGTGAAATTTTTCCTCCCAATACCGCTAACTCAGACCCCCTC
>ML787289.1:506640-548456 GCA_009831015.1 Picea engelmannii | reverse complement strand
TAGAACTTAGGATTAATGTGTTTTGTGTTTTTTTTGTTTTTAATTTTGTTATATTGTATTTTATTTTTATTTTTGTTTACGTGTTTATTTGTTTTTGTTTTAATTGTTTATTATATTTTTTATTGTTTTATTTTTAATCTTATGTTTTATTTGTTTTTGTTTTAAGTTTTATTTAATTATGTTTTATATATGTTTGTTTTATTATTTATATTATATAGTTTAGTTTTTATTTATTAGAATATTTTATTGTTTTTTAGTTTAATGTTTAATACTAACCTAAATTAACCTAAACACTAACTTAATTATTAGTTAATTAATTAATTATTCATTAATTAGTCTAACCTATTCTAACTATACTAAATTTTATTACTAACATTATTAATCTATTGTTTCTTTATTTATTATCAATTACCCTATTAAACTAACCAATATTTTATTATCATAAGTTTGTTTATTCATGCAGGGATGAGTGATGGGCATGATGAAGTGAAGGATGAGGGACTAAAAGCGCAGTGGTGGATGAAGGACGCAGTAGGGTGATGGAGGATTAGGCGAAATGGGTGGAGGGGAAAAATGGAATCAACTGAGCCCAGTAAGCCAAATTTCTTCATCACGGGAGCAACACCAAATAAGAAACCAAATATTGAGTTACCTATGATTATAGGACCCCTAACATAGGCTCCACCTGGGGATGGCAGCTCTTTCAGGAGGTGTCAAGAACCACTGAACTTTGAACATGAAGACCGGTTCTTTATTCATTGGGTTGATCTCAAAATCTTATTCTACAACTTGTACCTGTGTTGAGATTTCAATTGAGACCGCATCAAACTGAAGATTGAAATTTGAAATTGAAAAATTGTTGAAAGGGATGCTCAGAGAGATGAGCTTATTTGCACCCTACTGAAAAAATGCTCAAATAACTAAGATTATTCAAACTGCTATCTATACTAACTGATCCACAACCTGCTCATTCAAATGATACGATATTTCCAATAAATCCAGGCAAGGAGATGACCACTCACTGAAATTTTCCTTACCTCCTTTGTAAGCGGACAAAATGATGTGTATGCAAGAAACTCATAATGGAAAATGAAACCAAGACTTATGTTGATGAACAAAATGACGTTCATCTTGACCGTCGCCTGCACAAGACTACCCAAAGGGTCTTGAAAATCATGAAATGTTACCTCTTGTGAGCCAACAAGAGGAGAAAAGTAAACATCATTTTGTAATCATTGGCTTCTCTTTTTTAGGACTATCTTCCAATTGAATGATAACTTTTGGCCTACCGTTCTCCCAATCTGAAACTTCATGCATGAGTTTTTCTTCAAGCAATTCTGAATCAACAACTATTTGAACAAGATCATTGTTAACACATCCTTTCATAATATGCACAATAAGATGCATCTCTACATTAGATATCTTTTCAATTTGACTATCTTGGGTTGCATTCTCACATTCTTGAGAATAAGAATGATTAAAAGGATCTAAAATGCGTCTTTCATCAGATGAAGCATAAGGCATTTGACTATTTAATTTTCCTTGTTGATTTAACATTTGCAGAACAGTTTGATCGTTAAGTCCTGGGAAACAAACATGTTGCTCATTACTTTTTGACTCAATGGATGAATGAGGATTCTCAGGAATCTCAATACAAACCAACTTAGAATTAGGATCCTCATCAAGAAATAAAGGAGGACTGAAATGAACATTGTCATATGTATCTTGTGTGCTAAAAGAAAAGCATGACTGCTGCAAACTTTCATCAAATTTGAATGCAGAAACATGGCTTTCAATAGTATGATGTCTTCTTTCATCGAAAACCAAGGAAGAAACTAATTTCTGAGAATTTTCCTGATTATTATGGCAGTTGGCTTCTATTTTCTGTTCATGTGACTATTGTAAATCAACAAATGAATTTTCAACAATATGCTCAATTACCTCCACTTGTTGATTAATAAGAAGCAATTTTTCTTCAATCTAATCTTCTTCCATTGAAAGAACTATAGTGTTGATTTTGTCATCCATGGGATCTGAAACAACTTTCTCTCTTTCAATCCACTCTCTCTCTCTACTGAAAAAGGAGGAAATTATACACATGCAAGAGGTTCCAATACAACCCCTTCCTCTTCACTATTCTCCTCTTGTTGATCCTTGACAATCTAATCAGTTCCATCTTCAACTGCATAAATTGTTGCTTGGTGGAAATCCACTTGAAAATCCTAGCAAAAACCCCCTTCTATTCTTTGTTCTTTCCATTGAGATGAAAAATCATACAAAGCTTCTTTAATCTCATCATCTGTATTTTCTTCATCACCATACATATTTACCAGATATTGGAAGAAATCTTCAAAATATGTACAACATTTTTCAGCCCAAGGCAAGGGAAGACAAAAATCCTTAAAATGCTCATAAAATACTGCATGAAAATATTTAAGACAACACAAAATTGCAGATGTTAAACCTTCATACCAAGATCTACTTTTGTCTTCTAAGGTTGCCATGAACATTTTCATTAAACAGTCTTCAGGAAAATTAAACCCAAGCTTGCGTACATGCAAATGAAATTTGAACAAATGCATAACAACATCATCTCCCTTTTGATATTTAAATAATGGAAGATAATTCAACCAATTAACACAGGGCATAGGGTTTGGAAATCCAGGAATATCATATATGTCCATAGGAGCATACCTGCGTTCTTTTCTTGAACTCATCTTGATTTCTGGATACGGCTACTAGTGGAGTCTCCCCGAAAAATTTGAAACCCTTTTTGGAGTCACCAGGTGAATATTTCAACCTTCTTGTGCCTGATCGTTGTCCACCATCAGTGATCAGATCTGGAACTCGAAGTGCACTACTAGAGAAATTTCCCCAGTATGGTCGCCATTATGTTATCACCCTATAATTTTCCAGGATGAGAAGGAAATCGGCAGGGGTAACCACAAACCACTTCGAGTCAAGGATATATCCCTCCAATACTCAGAGAGGGATCTCTCTGTTAGGTTTAGATTTGTTTGAGTGTGGGTCTTAGGCTAGCTATGCATAATAGGATTTGTTTTTGGATTTTTTGGTTGTGACAGCAAAAGGGCCATTGGGAAAAATGGAGTCAAAAGTTAAATTGTTTAAATGAATGAATAACTAAGATAAAATGTAACCAGGTAGGGTAATCATGTTAGTGGATACTTTGAGCTTTATAAAATGGGAAAAGAAGAATAGATCGAAGTTCATTTCAAATATAGAGCAAAGCTTATCCAAACTCTACATTTCAAACTTGGAAGAAAACATATATATTGTTTCGAGCTAGCACAGGTTGTTAAGAACAAATCCTGCACATCATCTTCTTAGAAACAATACAGAAATAAACAACATGTGAAATAGGACAATAAAAAATTACATAAGGGGAAACAATTCACCACTTAAACATGACACAAGAATGTGGAAATATAATTCCTTTGTTTTCATTCATAACAGTCACTTACAATTTTTGAAACATTTCTACAGTGGATGGGGACATTTCCATGTCATCTGTCCCTGCCCGTCTATCTGAACAACCCATTTTTGCATTGAAATTACATTAATATATAGTAAATATCACCCCTCAATATTAGGAGGTTGAATCCAACCAATTTCCCCAAGATAGAAACAGTTACACTGAATTTTAGAACTGTCTTCCATAAAAAGTGGATCAAATTTTAGGAAAAATGGGGGTCAAATATGAGATCATATCTCAAATATTAATAGTTGTTACAAAACTAGAGGAGGTTTTTTTATAAGAGTATGTCTTAAACAAAAACCTCTTTTTGTTTTTTGAAATTCATCTCCAACTCGCTGGAATCCTTCTCAAAAAACTATGTCTCCATCACAAAATCCGGAAAACTGAAAAATAGGGCTTAAAGATCCATTTGAATATCTCAATTGCTAACACCCGTGTAAATTTTGGGAGAGTTTATTGTTTTCTAGCTCATTCTGAACAAAAACCTCTCTCGGATTTTCAAAATCCACTCCCTTTTTCTTGTTGTCTTCTATTCTAAAACTAGGGAAAATACAAAAAATCCCAAGAAATAGGTTATGATTTGACTTATAAAAACTAAATATAATTCTATTTGAACTTGACACTAGCATATTGAGGACGCGTCATAACCATAAAATCATTCTGGACGCCTTTGATATCATTGAAGAATCCATTTTCCTTGATTTGAGGAGATCTTTGTGCTTTATGTTCATAACAGAACTTTTCGCAGCTAACTGAGAGTTGTGCCTGCCTTTTTAGCTGCCAAAACTAGGAACTTTCGACAGCTAACAACACATAAAGTTTGATCCTTAGCTGCCAAAATCTATTTCTTTGAACTTTTACATTCAAGAGTTTTAAACCATCACTTTCCAACTTTGGATATACCTGGACACCTCTTTGAAACAAAAGATACATCACTGGACCATTACTCTTGAAATTTTTATCATGCATACATTCTCAAAATGATCAGAGAAAATTTCCAAATAGGTAACTGGATAATAGATGACTATATCATAGGACCCTAACACAAGGTATGACAAGAAATTACAATGAAAAAAGTGAAACATCTCTACCTATGTAAGCACCATTTATTATGGTGGGCACCCTTCAGGGGAACTGAGACCATGAATGAAAATTTTCCCAAAGGTACTACAAAAAGGTCCCACCTGCATTCACCTCTATAGCTACCTAGGAATGGTCACTAAGGCTACCACCTCACAATCAATGACCAGGAGAATAGTCGTAGGTCCAACCACACATAAGGGTATTGTAACTATGCCCAAATCTTCGAAAAAATTACCTCAAATAGAGTTGTGGCACCATTGAAACCCCCATATACATATTAATATAAGTGATACCAAAAACACTAAAACAAGTAGAAAGAGTTAATATCCCTACTTGCCCCGATGCAACCTCATTCTTGACTCCTATGTTAGAGGATCTTCCTGACACACTGGTTGCACAAATGGATTTTACCATCTTTAATGACCCTAGGTTTCATTTTGGAAACCTTGGAGAATTAAATATCCAATCCTATTCCAAGGGCCTAAATCTATCTAATTCTTGCTTGCTAATATATAAAATATTCTAGTTGATTTTAGCTTTACAAATCTTTTTCTTTTGGCTATTTTTTATATCAAAGGGAAGATGGATGAAAAATTTATTGTGTTTTTTCTTGACACAACCAAAGAAATGCAATAATGCTCATGCACTTGTTCAATTTGATGACTTGTAACTATGGGAGGGAAAATATATATTTTTCTTTATACACTTCATAAAGCAATATCAAACACCAAGAAACCATGTAAACAAATCAGATCTACTATTATTAAAGGAAATCAAACCAAACACTTCACCAATTCACTTTTTCTTCTCGATGCTTCAAAATGTCATAAGCATGCAATTTTTTTTTAATTTTTCAAAATGTGATGCAAACGTTTCTTAATCTAATCAAGAACACAATATGTGAATGGAAAACTAGAAAACCAACAAGCAAGGGCTATAGGAAATTGGTAGCGATGTTGAAAATCTCACTCCAATGTCTCTACAAGAATCTCACCCAAAACTCACTATGAAGGTAGATATAGGGATGAAAACTAATCACAAGATGGAAAACAAGCCAAACGCAATCAATAAGGGACACTACCAACTCTAATCATATATGTTGGGTGCACTTCCCAACCTCAATGGATCACTAGACAATAATCAAGTGTACACAAGCAATTGGATCTAGCCACACAATCACACTTCAAAGTTAAATTGAAAACACAAGGTGTGACACCAAGACTCAATCAAAGGAAATATATTAAAAGTAAAAATCGATCACAGATCTATGAGATTAGACACATCTAGGTCTAAACAAGGAAATTTGAGAAATTTGCAAATAAAAAAATTTATAGGGGCGTTGTTGGTTGTAGGACCTACAACAAGAGACTAGTTGTTGGACACCAATAGTGAAACAAGCGCCTACTGTAAAAATTTTGAAAATCAAGAAATATATGTCTCATATCTATTGGATATGAGATATTTGAACTCCGAGGGACTAATAGGGAAGACATAAACTAAATAAAAAATAGAAACATAGGATAGTGGGCTATGGATTATAAATTAGAGAAGAATAAAATATTCTTCCCCAACGGAGTCTCCAGTTATATTATGGAGAAAATCTCATGGGTGGATAGTAACATCTCCCTAGGATCTGCCTACTAATCCTAGACAAATATTGGGGATAAAATTATAATGGTTTCCCTATATCTAAACAAGAAATTCTTTTTTACAATAACAAGAGAAAGAATGGCAACCTTCTCCCTACACATAAGAAACAAACAAAAACCAATATACTTCTTCTCCTAGTTTTATAGATTACTAACCTAATTCAAATCTAAACTAATATACTCATTACAAGACCAGATCTAAGCATTCATTAAAATAACACAAATATTTATGGGGAAAATCAATGATATATTAATTCAAATGAAAATAATACATCAAACATCATACCTTTAGTGTATATGCATCCTCTTTGGCCCCTTCCTCCTTAGTCCTCCTCAACTTCTTAATCAAAATAGGGAATCTGGTTGTGGTTGTTGTGGAATGGAGAAGCTCCTCTATATTTGGACAACATGACTCTAGAAATTATTATTCCTCCCCACGCTCAAGACTTACCTTCTTTATATAGATCCTTGGGAGAGGCTTGGGAAAGATTCTAGATCTTCTAGATACCAGTGGATACTTGAATGAGGTGAGTTACAAGGCTCATGCCATGAATAACCAACTCATCCCTCGCTTAATTCTTAGAAACTCTATGAATCTAGAATGTTACAGAGGGTGTCATTGGTTGCATTATAGATTACTAGCAACTAGTCAAATGTTGTCCTATGTATGACAAGAGACAACCTTCAAAAATTACTAAATATTAAGTTGGTGTAGTGCCTTGGATTTTATCTTCTGTTGGATTCTCTTTTTCCTCTGTAGGGTGGAAATTAAGACTATAACATATGTATTGATTACATATATTTGAACAAAATCACACTCGGGAACCAGTACCTGATTCTCAGAATTGATGACCTTCTCGACCAACTCAAGGGGGAAAAGTAATTTAGTAAGATTTATCTAAATTTCGGCTACCACCAAATCCCCACAAAAAAAATTGATGTATGGAAGACTACTTTCAAGTCTAAACAAGGTCTTTTTGAGTGGTTGGTTAGGTCCTTTAACTTGACAAGTTCCCCAACAACTTTCAGGAGGTTGATGGATGGCATCTTGCGACCCTTCATCAATTACTTGTGGTTATATATATGGATGATATTCTCATATTCAGAAAGAGTTTGGAAGAACACTTACAACACATTTAGTAGGTTCTCCACACTCTGCAACAACACAAGATATATGGTAACTTAGAGAAATTTTAATACCTTGGCTTGATCCCCATATTGTACATATATTGTACATATCATACTTAGGCTGGTGAGCCTGTATGTTTGGGTCAGAGAGCCTTCATATGATACTTAGGTTGGTGAGCAAGTAAGTTTAGGATGGACTGCCTGTAAATATGAATAAAGGTCAGGGAGTCTATATTATAAATTGTACATATGCATTCATTAATAAAAAAATAACACCATGACTGCAGAACGAGGGACAAAAAGAGTACAAGGGGATAAAAAATCCATGAATGGGAAAGGGGGATAAAGGCTAGGTAAAAGGGGCTAAGCCAAATATAATATAATAATTCTCTAAGCCTTGATTAATATTTTATAACTAAAGAACCTGTTGCGCCTCTTTTGTCACCTAAATGAGCAAAACAGAGCTGCTTACAAGCTTAGTTGGGTTAGCTAAGCAAGACAACAGTAAAGGAAATGGTTATAATAATAAACATAAAGGACTAAGCTAAGAATTAAACTAGGAAGGGAAAAAAAAATTAAACTATTGTGCATAAGGACATAAGAACAAGAAACAAACAAGACTCATGTCACCAATGGAAAGGATTGTATTAGTGAAAAGAAAACACCAAAGAGAAAGGGGACTTTGGGTCCCTTCTTCCTCCAAGGGAGGGCTCTTGGACCCCCAAGATTGGGCTCTTCTTACAACTTGAAAACTTGAAAGAAATGGTGAAATAATCCCAAGCTAACCCACTCAAAAGGTGATGTGGATTGCCCAAATGGAATGGTGCTAGTATGATATTGATGAGAAAAGAGGTTTCCCCAAGAGAATAGCAGCAACATAACCTTGCAAATGAATTCCTTGAAGATGTAGTGCACCCATGGCCTTGTTTTATAGCACCACTTTGAGGTATTGTGAAACCGGCTTTTAGTGTGAAAAGGGGCTATTTAGGGCACTTTTAGGTCTTTGACCAGCCACCCAACCAGATCCAGTCAAGATTTGGATGTTAAATCGACTTGGAAGATGAACCAGAAGTGGGTGGGAGGCCGACCAAAATCATCAATGCATCGTTCTCAGGTGTGCACGGCTTTTAGTGTACACAGTCGCGCATCGTGCGCATGTGCACTTTTCCTGTGTTTCTTGATGGCGCATGTGCGCGCGCACCCTGTATAGTCATAGCGCATCCCGATTTTATAACTAGTTGTATAGTTTTGGACCTTTTGGAAATGTTTTTTGGGTAATTTTGGTCCATGGGTGAACTAATAGTTGTTTGAAGATGCTGGATTCCTGTAACCATTTGCGGACGAAATTTCAGTGATAACATATGCCCCCTGATGGATGAGTTTAGGAGCATACAGATAACCGAAAGTCATCAATGTTTCTTCTACTGAGAGTATCGTTGAAAGAAAGAGCAATAATGAGTGTATCAAGAGTGACCCATTGGAGGGAGAAGGGAACCTGTAGGTCCCAACCTTTCGCAGGGTGTGGAAAATAAATTATGTACAAACGAGGCAGGCATGCCCCATCCTCATGTCATGTAACTCAAAAAAGGGTGTTGTACAGTAACTGAAATAGTGTGTTGATGAAAACAACTATAGAACCCTTAGGGGAAGTTTTGATAAAGGCAGAGGAAAATTCTGATGAGGAACAATTCTATGAACAATAGGCAATTGATCAAAATCTGGACCAGGGGTCAAAATTGAGCTCAAAAATAAAAGTTCTCGAAATTGCCTCAAAACGAACAAGAGCGTAGCCCTCATCATCACGAACCTAACGCAACTCATTTGGGTTCAAACGGACGTCAGGAGCGAGAAATATTGTGATCTGTTTGAATCATCAAATAGGTAAAAAAAAGGGGACGTTGACTGTACAGTTCGTATAGTCCGTATGATGACGTGGCAGAGGCCGTACGATGACATGGCAGTTTCAGATTGGAAGATGTGGTCAAATCACATTGTGACACATGGAATTTATTGAACAAATGGTGTGGTGCCACATGGCCCAGTCATGGGCTGCCATGTGGCACCATTGTATTGGTTGTTTAAAATATAATGGAGCCCATGGGGATCGAACCCCGGACCTCCTCCTCCCTCAATGCAATATTTAACAAATTCTTCCCTGCCAACACACCACATGATGTTACTTATTATATGAATGAGCTTAAAATTATTTAAATTTTATTAATGTGTGGTTTGGCGTGGGGTCGGGCTAGGGCTTAGCCCCAGCCCGCGGTTGTATCATATACCATATGACCCATTATACACGGAGTTATGGCGCGCGCATATTTTAAATGGAGTTTAGCCCATGGTTTCGTGCGCCAATGCATATGACCTTGTCGTGAGTGTGCGCGAGGAGTTGGGTTGGTTTTTAAAATGTTTTCCCACCAACCATTCACCGCCACTTGTCATTCATCCATTTTCCATTATAAACTCAACCCTTTTCTTATTTTGCACGTGGTCACATGGTGACCCTTTTGACCGTGGTTTTGGCGGTTAGGGGCTGGCACGCCCATAACCGTCCTATAGTTTTCACAGTTATGCGGTTGCACTCAGTGTTGGGTTTTAACATGCGTTTTTGGAGCGTGTTCTTGGTTGAACGTACGGAGGTGTGTTTTGGCGAACCAGAGACAACAAGCTTGAAGGAAGAAAATGGCATGAAGCCTATCTTCTTCATTTTTTGGCCAAATGAGGTGCCATAAAAGCCCAGCTAGGGGTTTTTGGACATTTTGAATCCATTGGCACTGCTTTCATAGCCATTTGAAGACTTCTTTTGTAGGTTTTTAACCATTGAAGTATCAAGAAGCTCTAGGGAGCTTGAAGTCCTCATTGTTTGAGGTCATGCTTAGATGAGCCCATGTTTGTTTTCTGTGATTGAATAATCATTTTTGACTAATTATTATGCTTTGAACACTTTGGGATAGGTTTCATATCCATTTGAGGACTTTTACAGGTGTTTTTTCCAAAGAGAAGCTCAGGGAAGCTTAAAGCCACATGTAGAAGAGGTCATGCCCGGATGAGCCATGATCCGTTTTCAGAGTTTTATTAGTCATTTTTGGGGTTTTTATGTATTATGAACCCAACGGTACAGTCAGAATTTCCATTGGAGTTGAGCAGAAGCTTGTAAAAGAATTTTTGACAAATTACTCCCAGAGAGCCAAGTCCATTGAAGGAGGCTCAAGGAGATGTAGCCCGGAAAGGGGTGAACTCCTTTATCATGTTTCTCTTGTTGTGGGTGTTTGCTGATTATTATTTGCTACAAGTTATTTTTGCTGAAGTATTTATGAAAATAACATATTTAATCTTGCAAAGACCTCACATATAAACATTTAAAAGAAGAAGCATAAACTTGGCACATAATTTATCTTGCATATTTTAACACATGGAGCAAGGTCCTATAAATTTTATTTAATGAAGAAGAGGGTGCTTGCATAGCATAAAAAGTCAGCCCACTATTTTTAGATCAGGTGGTATCAGAGCATAGTTTGTTTTTCTCATGTATTTTCCATTGATAGCTTGAGATTTAGCTGTTGGTATTTGTGCAAGTTTTGTGTTGAAGTTTGATATCTTGCAAGGATGGAGGAAGCTTCAAACATTGATAGCTCTCATACATCTTCATTATCTAAGTTCTTTGACAAAGAGATGTTGAAGGAGTTTCTAACCATGAGAGATTTGGTGAAAGAGATGTGTGAAGATAGAAAGAAGAGCATTTCCCTTGAAGAGTAGTTGATGGCCATGAAGAATGAGAAAGACCAGCTTCTTGAAAAGTTGCATGAGATGGAGACTCAACTCCATGAGGCAAAGGAAACCCTTACCAAGTACATGCATGAACATAAGGTATGTAATGTTAGTTTATCTTCAAATTCCTCTCAAGATGAATGTTTTGGTGTTTTTGAAAATCACACAAGAGGAATATGGTCCAAGTTATTGTTAAAAATGGGCTATGAAGGTAAAGGGTTAGGAAAGCATGCACAAGGCATTGTTGAGCCTATTGTTGTTGAAGAGAGACCCAAGTGTTGTGGTCTTGCATATGAACGAAGAGATGGATCAAATTCCAAAGTCGAGGAGACAAGGGAAACAGTTCCAAGAACAAATTTTGTTTCAAGTTCACCTCCTCAAGAAGGCTATAAAGGTGAAAGTTGAAGAAATTTTGTTGCAAGTTCAATTTCTCAAGCATGCAAAATATGTGTTCAATATGAATGCAAATGTGTGAAACAAAAGAGTTGTGATAGCGATGAGGAAAAGAACACTATTTTTGGTCTTCAAAGGAGAGCTTGTAACTCTTCAAATTCACCTCCTCAAAGAGGCAATAAAGGTGAATGTTCATGGTATAATTCTGCTTATCATTCAGTTGCTTTTGATTGTGTTAAGCATGATAAATTTGTATGTAAAAATGGAATAAAGAATCCATGTACATATTGTGTTTTATATAACCATCATGTTTCAAAATGTTGGAAAATATTGACCACTTTCAAGAAACTTTACAAGAAAAGACAACGTGAAAAGAGGATGAAAAAGATTTTCACTCATTGTCAGAAGAGGGGTCATCTCATTGACCAATGTTGGAAATTGCATCCAACCACTCATCCACAACACAAGAAGCAGATGGATAAAGAGATTGGCAAGAATGGAAAAGGAGATTCCATCATCGATGTGAGTCAAGATGATTCACAAGAGGATGATTTTTAGCAGAAAAAGTCACCGTTGAGTTGGCTTGGTAAGCAATGGTTAGATTTCTTGAGCAACTAAGGCTTGCATTTTTTGTTGTAGATGCATATTTCAGCCTTATGTATGCATTTATGTCGAGAGTATGATAAGTTGCAGTAGTTTATCACAACTTGTATGATGCAAGTTGCACGTGAATGCAATTCATTTGAAGGCATTCTTGTTTGTTGCACAAATTCGCTAGGAGGATGTAAAAGATGGGTATGATGTTCATTTGTTACAGCCATATATCTTTTTCATATTCATCTCTTATGTACCCATATGTTTTGGGTTTATGTACTTATGTTTGTACTGGAAGGAGAGTTGAAGAGTCATGCACATGCATTTGTTTTTCTGTATGTGTAAGCAGTGAACCTGGTGATAGTTCATCATGAATGACTCATGATTGTAACATGATTTTGTATCATGTTTGTCGACTTGTCATTTTGGAAAGTTGATATGTTTCAAATGAGTTTCGACTTGTGTCGATGTTGTCTGGCGACTATGGTGTGTCGATCATGTTTTTTGACTTGTGTTTAGTCGATGGTGTTTGTTGGGTTGTAAGTTGATTTTGAGTACACCGAGATACAAGAAAACACCATGTGCTTTGATGAAGTACAAGATCCAACAATTTGTTTGAAGAGAAAAAAGACTTTGTTGGCATCATTTTCAGTCTTGTATAAATTTGTTTTCAAGATTGATGGTTTTCTTGGCTTGTGACAAGATGTCGCAGGAAAGTTTTTGTAGCCATTGGAGAGCGGATTGTGTTGACATTAAAGAGTTCACAAGAGGGAATTGATTCTCAGTGGGAAGGTTGGCAGTCTTCCAAGCACAAAGAGAACAATGGGTCATCATCAGCCAGAGAACAATGGTTGAGGGACATAGCCAATTGCAGTGCAAGGCATGTCAAAGTATCCAAGTGATTGTCGAAAAGAATTTTCAAGTAGAATCAGTTGATAGAACTTGAAAGTAGAGGAGTGATGAATCTTAGACAGATAATCATAAGCTTTTGTGGGTCCAAAATCCTTTCAGTGGGAAGGCATGATCAAAATCTGGACCAGGGGTCAAAATTTAGCTCAAAAATCAAAGTTCTCTGAATTGCCTCAAAACGAACAGGAGCATAGCCCTCATCGTCACGAACCCAACGCAACTCGTTTGGGCTCAAACGAACATCGGGAGCGAGAGATATCGTGATCTATTCGAATCATCAAACAGGTAAAAAAAAGGGACGCTGACTGTACATTCCATATGATGACATGGCAAAGGTCGTATGATGACATGGAATATGATGATGTGGTAGTTTTAGATTGGTAGATATGGTCGAATCACAATGAGACACGTGGAATTTATTGAACAAATGGTGTGGTGCCATGTGGCCCAGTCATGGGCTGCCATGTGGCACCGTTGTATTGGTTGTTTAAAATATAATGGAGTCCGTGGGGATCGAACCCCGGACCTCCTCCTCCCTCAGTGCAAGCTTTAACAAAGTCAACCCTACCAACACACCACATGATATTACTTATTATATGAATGAGTTTAAAATTATTTAAATTTTATTAATGTGTGGTTTGGCACGGGGTCGGTTTGGGGCTAAGCCCTAGCCCGCGGTTGTATCATATACCATATGACCCATTATACACGGAGTTATGGCACGAGCATATTTTAAATGGAGTTTATCCCATGGTTTCAGGTGCCAATGCATATGACCTTGTCGTGAGTGTGCGCGGGGATTTGGGTTGGTTTTTAAAATGGTTTCCCACCAACCATTCGACGCCACTTGTCATTCATCCATTTTCCATTATAAACTTAGCCCTTTTCTTATTTTGCGCGTGGTCACATGGTGACCCTTGTGACCGTGGTTTTGGCGGTTAGGGGCTGGCGTGCCCATAACCATCCTACATTTTCCACATTTATGCAGTTGCGCTCGGTGCTGGGTTTTAACACGCGTTTTTGGAGCGTGTTCTTGGTTGAACATACGGAGGTGCGTTTTGGTGAACCAGAGAAAGCTTGAAGGAAGAAAATGGCAGGAGGCCTATCTTCTTCATTGTTTGGCCAAATGAGGTGTCGTAAAATCCCATTTAGGGGTTTTTGGACGTTTTTAATCCATTAGCACTATTTTCACAGCCATTTGAAGAATTCTTTTGCAGTTTTTTAACCATTGAAGTTTCAGGAAGCTCTAGGGAGCTTGAACCCCTCATTGTTTGAGGTCATGCTCAGATGAGCCCATGTTTGTTTTCTGTGATTGAATAATCATTTTTGACTAATTATTATGCTATGAACACTTTGGGATAGGTTTCAGACCCATTTGAGGACTTTTACAGGTGTTTTTTCCAAAGAGAAGCTCAGGGAAGCTTAAGCCCACATGTAGAAGAGGTCATGCCCGGATGAGCCATGATCCATTTTTAGAGTTTTATTAGTCATTTTTGGGGTTTTTATGTATTCTGAACCCAATGATACAGTCAGAATTTTCATTGGAGTTGATAAGTAGCTTGTAAAATAATTTTTGACAAACTAATCCCAGAGATCCAAGTCCATTGAAGGAGGCTCAAGGAGATGTAGCCCGGAGAGGGGTGAACTCCTTTATCATGTTTCTCTTGTTGTGAGTGTTTGTTGGTTATTATTTGTTGCAAGTTATTTTTGCTGAAGTATTTATGAAAATAACATATTTAATCTTGCAAAGACCTCACATATAAACATTTAAAAGAAGAAGCATAAACTTGGCACATAATTTATCTTGTATATTTTAACACATGGAGCAAGGTCCTGTAAAGTTTATTTAATGAAGTAGAGGGTGCTTGCATAGCATAAAAAGTCAGCCCACTATTTTCAGATCAGGTGGTATCAGAGCATAGTTTCTTTTGCTCATGTATTTTCCATTGATAGCTTGAGATTTAGCTGTTGGTATTTGTGCAAGTTTTGTGTTGAAGTTTGATATCTTGCAAGGATGGAGGAAGCTTCAAACATTGATAGTTATCATACATCTTCATTATATAAGTTCTTTGAAAAAGAGATGTTGAAGGAGTTTCTAACCATGAGAGATGTGGTCAAAGAGATGTGTGAAGATAGAAAGAAGAGCATTTCCCTTGAAGAGCAGTTGATGGCCATGAAGAAGGAGAAAGACCAGCTTCTTGAAAATTTGCATGAGATGGAGACTCAACTCCATGAGGCAAAGGAAACCCTTACCAAGTACATGCATGAATATAAGGTATGTAATGTTATTTTATCTTCAAATTCCTCTCAAGATGAATGTTTTGGTGTTTTTGAAAATCACACAAGAGGAATAGAGTCCAAGTTATTGTTAAAAATGGGCTATGAAGGTAAAGGGTTAGGCAAGCATGCACAAGGCATTGTTGATCCTATTCTTGTTGAAGAGAGACCCAAGTATTGTGGTATTGGATATGAACGAAGAGGTGGAGAAAATTCCAAAGTCGAGGAGACAAGGGAAAAAGTTCCAAGAAAAAATTTTGTTTCAAGTTCACCTCCTCAAGAAGGCTATAAAGGTGAAAGTTGAAGAACTTTTGTTTCAAGTTCAATTTCTCAAGCATGCAAAGTATGTGTTCAAGATGAATGCAAATGTGTGAAACAAAAGAGTTGTGAAAAGGATGAGGATAAGAACACTATTGTTGGTATTCAAAGGAAATCTTGTAACTCTTCAAATTCACCTACTCAAAGAGGCGATAAAGGAAAATGTTCAAGGTATAATTCTGCTTATCATTCAGTTTCTTTTGATTATGCTAAGCATTATAAATTTGTATGTAAAAATGGAAGAAATAATCCATGTACATATTGTGGTTTATATAACCATCATGTTTCAAAAAGTTGGAAAAGATTGACCACTTTCAGGAAACTTTACATGCAAAGACAACGTGAAAAGAGTATGCAAAATATTTGCACTCATTGTCAGAAGAGGGGTCATCTCATTGACCAATGTTGGACATTGCATCCAACCACTCATCCACAACACAAGAAGCAGATGGATAAAGAGATTGGCAAGAATGGAAGAAGAGATTCCATCATCGATGTGAGTCAAGATGATTCACAAGAGGACGATTTTCAGCAGAAAAAGTCACCGTTGAGTTGGCTTGGTAAGAAATGGTTCGATTTCTTGAGCAACTAAGGCTTGCATTTTCTGTTGTAGATGCATATTTCAGCCTTATGTATGCATTTATGTCGAGAGTATGATAAGTTGCAGTAGTTTATCACAACTTGTATGATGCAAGTTGCATGTGAATGCAATTCATTTGAAGGCATTCTTGTTTGTTGCACAAATTCGCCAAGAGGATGTAAAAGATGGGTATGATGTTCATTTGTTACAGCCATATATCTTTTTTATATTCAGCTCTTATGTACCCATATGTTTTGGGTTTATGTACTTATGTTTGTACTGGAAGGAGAGTTGAAGAGTCATGCACATGCATTTGTTTTTATGTATGTGTAAGCAGTGAACCTGGTGATAGTTCATCATGAATGACTCATGATTGTAACATGATCGTGTATCATGTTTGTCGACTTGTCATTTTGGAAAGTTGATATGTTTCAAATGAGTTTCGACTTGTGTCGATGTTGTCTGACGACTATGTTGTGTCAATCATGTTTTTCAACTTGTGTTTAGTCTATGGTGTTTGTTGGGTTGTAAGTTGATTTTGAGTACACCGAGATACAAGAAAACACCATATTATTTGATGAAGTACAAGATGCGACAATTTGTTTGAAGAGAAAAAAGACTTTCTTGGCATCATTTTCAATCTTGTATAAATTTGTTTTCAAGATTGATGGTTTTCTTGGCTTGTGACAAGATGTCGCAGGAAGTTTTTGCAGCCATTGGAGAGCGGATTGTGTTGACGCTAAAGAGTTCACAAGAGGGACTTGATTCTCAGTGGGAAGGTTGGCAATCTTCCAAGCACAAAGAGAACAGTGGGTCAGTAGCAGCCAGAGAACAGTGGTTGAGGGACATAGCCAATTGCAGTGCAAGGCATGTCAAAGTATCCAGGTGATTGTCGAAAGACTTTTAAAGTAGAATCAGTTGATAGAACTTGAAAGTAGAGGAGAAATGAATCTCAGACAAATAATCATAATCTTTTTTGGGTCAAAAATCCTTTCAGTGGGAAGGCGTGATCAAAATCTGGACCAGGGGTCAAAATTTAGCTCAAAAATCAAAGTTCTCGGAATTGCCTCAAAATGAATAGGAGCGTAGCCCTCATCGTCACGAACCCAACGCAACTCATTTGGGTTCAAATAGGAAAAAAAAGGGACGCTAACTGTATAGTCCGTACGATGATGTGGCAGAGGTCGTACGATGACATGGCATATCATGATGTGGCAGTTTCAGATTGGCAGATGTGGTCGAATCGCAATGCAACATGTGGCATTTATTGAACAAATGGTGTGGTGCCACGTGGCCCAGTCATGGGCTGCCATGTGGCACCGTTGTATTGGTTGTTTAAAATATAATGGAGTCTGTGGGGATTGAATCCCAGACCTCCTCCTCCCTCAGTGCAAGCTTTAACAAAGTCTGCCCTACCAACACACCACACAATGTTACTTATTATATGAATGAGTTTAAAATTATTTAAATTTTATTAATGTGTGGTTTGGCACGGTCTCGGTCTAGGGCTTAGCCCCAGCCCGCAGTTATATCATATACCATATGACCCATTATACATGGAGTTATGGCGCGCGCATATTTTAAATGGAGTTTAGCCCATGGTTTTGGGTGCCAATGCATATGACCTTGTCGTGAGTGCGCATGGGGAGTTGGGTTGGTTTTTAAAATGGTTTCCCACCAACCATTCGCTGCCACTTGTCATTCATCCATTTTCCATTATAAGCTCAGCCCTTTTCTTATTTTGTGCGTGGTCACATGGTGACCCTTGTGACCGTGGTTTTGGCAGTTAGGGGCTGGCGTGCCCATAACTATCCTATAGTTTGCACAGTTATGCGATTGCGCTCGGTGCTGGGTTTTAACACGCATTTTTGGAGCGTGTTCTTGGTTGAACGTACAGAGGTGTGTTTTGGCGAACCAGAGACAACAAGCTTGAAGGAAGAAAATGGCAGGAGGCCTATCTTCTTCATTTTTTGGCCAAATGAGGTGCTGTAAAAGCCCAGCTAGGGTTTTTCGGACGTTCTAAATCCATTGGCACTATTTTCACAGCCATTTGAAGAATTATTTTTTAGGTTTTTAACCATTGAAGTTTTAGGAAGCTCTAGGGAGCTTGAAGCCCTCATTGTTTGAGGTCATGCTCAGATGAGCCCATATTTGTTTTCTATGATTGAATAATCATTTTTGACTAATTATTATGCTCTTAACACTTTGGGATAGGTTTCAGATCCATTTGAGAACTTTTACAGCTGTTTTTTCCAAAGAGAAGTTCAGGGAAGCTTAAGGCCACATGTAGAAGAGGTCATGCCCGGATGAGCCATGATCCGTTTTCAGAGTTTTATTAGTCATTTTTGGGTTTTTTATGTATTATGAACCCAATGGTATAGTCAAAATTTCCATTGGAGTTGAGAAGTAGCTTGTAAAAGAATTTTTGACAAATTAATCCCAGAGAACCAAGTCCATTGAAGGAGGCTCAAGGAGATGTAGCCCAGAGAGGGGTGAACTCCTTTATCATGTTTCTCTTGTTGTGAGTGTTTTCTGGTTATTATTTGCTACAAGTTATTTTTGTTGAAGTATTTATGAAAATAACATATTTAATCTTGCAAATACCTCACATATAGACATTTAAAAGAAGAAGCATAAACTTGACACATAATTTATCTTGGATATTTTAACACATGGAGCAAGGTCCTGTAAAGTTTATCTAATGAAGTAGATGGTGCTTGCATAGCATAACAAGTCAGACCACTATTTTCAGATCAACAATGACACCTGTAAGAAGTATCACAGAATCTGTGGGCATTGATAACCCAACAAAGTTCAGACGTCTTTGACAAATATAAAAAACAACTTTTATAGTCGCAAAGTAAGACCCACCGTAACATGAGAAAGTGTTGAAGTCGAATGTTATGGGGGTCAACGATAGAAGAGAACAATGATGGTTCTCCTTGTGTCATCTGAGACTCCTCATTATAAAGGTAATGAGAGTCAATATAATGTCGTCCTTCTGGAAACTGTGTTGATGTCAAAAAAAAGGGAGACGTGAATCCAAGAAGCAAAGGGCTTCATGAAATCCACTAGGTGAGGTCAGAAACCGAGGAGGTACATGGACGAAGTCAATATGCATGGAGACTCAATACTTCCCTTGGTTGGGAATATACGCGAAGTATAAGTGGTCGCAACCATTCAACTAGGTCAAGTGTTAGGGGGACAACGAAACATGGGATAATTGTGCCAGAGGTGGGACAAAGTGAAAAAACTCAGAGAGAAGAGGTAGGTGGCCTGTGGGATACTCAGAGTTTATGGACGATTTCAACAAGAGTAGGTGATAAGGAATGCCCCAACCAAGGGTGACATGAGTTGTGTTTGCCAAAAAGGAAGAAGGTCGTCAAAGGTGATGAAAAAAAGATATGTGAAATGATGGAAACTTATGCTTAATTACAAAAAGAATTAAAAAATCAGTGGGGATAATAATGCAGATACAGAAAAGGGTGCCCTAGTGTGAGATGGCTTGGCCTGAGGATGGCGCAAGTTGGTTAAAAAAACAAGTGGGGGGTTGGGGCCCCATAGGCGGGTTTTTGTAGTAGGGAAATGTATGTAGGGCAATCTAAAGATGGGAAAACCGACAGTGGATGAAATTAATGGTAAATGATGCTGCGGGAGTGTAGTCAAAATAAAACCATGAGGAAATTCCCTAGGATTCTGTTGGGTAGGCTTAGCAAAATGAGGAGAAGGAGTATGTGGTTGATTCATGGCATGATGTAAGACTATCGGAACTCCCATCCCTAAAGGTTGAAAATAGCATGAGTGTCAAAGTGCCAAGGGGGCTATGAATGGGACAAATAATGTGGGGGAGAGAGCTACTGGGTGACAGTACCCAAAATACAGTGGAGGTGATAGTACTACAGAGCCGGATATAGGGACCCTAAAGAAAAATTTCAGAGGGTGTGACTGGAGATGCAATTGAGATTCAGAGGGACTGATTACATGCCATTTTAGATTATATACCTGAAGGGGTGACACTGGTGTGTAATGACCAAGTACCTACACACATGACAACCAAATACCCAACATGAACAATATCTGAAGATAATCGAACATAGAGCCATTTATTTGATAATTTTGAATAGGAGCAAGCGTACCTGAACGGGGTATGGAAAAATGTCTCCCTGGGGAAAGAGGATGAAAAATGTCTCATGGACTATCTTGATGTAGATGACGGGGTGTTGATCTTGTGGCTGAAGATGGATCGAAAAATGGATGCTCGAAGCTCCCGAAATATAAGCTGGAAGTTTGGCAAAAAGGGCCTATATATAGTTCTAGGGCCCATATTGCCACCTCATTTGTACTTGTTGCTATAGTGGCTAGAGAGGAGATTACATAGCATATTTAGAGATTCCAGGAGTGCAAGGCAGCCGATCCAGGAGGTGCAAGAGTAAGGTTAGTGGTCTCATCCTCCTGTACAGTAGTTAGGTGCCAATTTTTGGGTAAGACCGTATGGAGGGCCATACGGTGGGTTTTTAGGGTTGTGGCCCCTCAAATGTGCGGGTGATCGATGTTGAACTGCACATGAATGTGTGGTGGTAATGGGAACAACCACATATGGGGGGTGTGCTATTTGGAAAAATAGGCACCCATGGGGTGCGTGCCTGTCTGAAACACAGTCGCGCATATGTGCGCAACTGTGTTGCTAACAGTTGCACATGAGTGTGCAACTATGTAGTGAACAGGGGCGCATTCGATGTGTACCTATGGGATTAACAGACGTGGATGCATGCGAGCCTGTGGGGTAAATAGGTGTGCATGTGTGCGCACCTATGGGGAAAACAACCGTACCTTTGAGGCAAATTTGAGGGTGAGAAAACTAATCTCCCTTTTTTTTGGGGATATTTTGGTGTTTATTGTGATGGCTGATCGAGTACTATATTTGTGGACGTAGGTGATCATTTGGGATGATGTTGATTCATTGGAGAGAGAGGGACTGGGCTTGACTGAGGGAGGCCTTGAGGGATGAGGAGCTGACGGTTCATGGTGCTTTGGTGGCCTGTGGGTTGCTAAAGATTTTTGAGTGCCCATTGTTGAGGGTACAGAAGTATCTGCTGCAATTCCTAATCTCGATGTGGAGTCTGGAATTGTAGTGTTTTATTGTGAATGGGGAGCACTTGGCATTCTCTGTTGAGGAGGATGTCTATTTTCTGACCGGGCTCCCTTTTCAAGGAACCCTGCTGCCGACAGAGCCGGTGTAGTTGGAGAGGGGCAGTTGGCTACCCTTGCCTAGACATATTGTTCGGGAGAGGATTCTATGTTTGGGTCAGTGGTGAGGATTGGAGCGATGGATGCCCTGGTACATTGTTGCATGGCAGCAATGGTTGTGAGAGTGTATGGGTCACTCGTGACTTAGTGTATCAGTGGTGGCCAGCTGAGGATCATTCAACGGGCACTAGGGTGTGATCATTTCGCCTGGGGATTGATGTTGTACACCAAGATGGTGGGACAACTCACTAGGTGTCGAGTGGCCGACTCAGGGGATTTTTCATTTGGATCGATCCTAGTGGCTTGTTTTCTAGAGAACGTGTCGATGTTGTGCCCAAGAGTTTTTTTAGACCTGCTGGGAGCGCGAGAGACGCAACTGCAGCGGTGGTCGACGATTTTGGTTTGTCATGGGGGTGGGGAGGGTGGCCACTACTTCACAGCCAAGGCTAGACAGGTGTGGCATCAGATGCCATAGATCATATTGCAGTTTCCATACGGTGGGATAGATTTCCGTGATGATCCTGAGATGATATTACCTCCGAGAGAGGTATTCGATCGCCGAGGTATGATGTGTTGGTTACTTGTTTTGTTGATTTGTTTTTTAGATAGTTTATCATATGGTTGATATTTGTATGGATGTTGATGCTATCATGTGTTTGTTTGTGCAGATGTGGGACCGCGTGGACGAGAGGTCGAGTTGATCTGAGCGCCATCCCGCTAGGGGCCTGTGAGACCACTACGAGGAGATTTATGAGTAGGGGAGAGGCGACGTCGAGAGGATGTTGGGGCGAGGCTTGGTGATGATGATAGAGTGGCCCGGAGGCACCGTTATGATGACCCCGGGGTAGGGTCATCACATGCTCCTTCGGCCAAGGCCGGGGGAGAGTTTGATGATTTCCGCCATCGACTAGAGGTAGTTCTACAAGGAGTGCCCGAGAGGATGTGGGTGCGGATCCAGGATGAGGGGATGAAGAGTCGTAGACCTTGATCCACAGAGAAGCTATAGTCAAAGTTGCAATGACTGGACGGTTGCCTCCAGGACCGGAGGGACCTGGAGCTGGTGGGGTACCTCTGCCAAAGGGAGGACCTGGTGCTAGAGCACTAGAGGCACCCTAAGGGCTACTAGATATGTGGTTGTGTATATGATATAGTCTAGTGAGCCCATTTTGTATAGTTGTGACATCCAATTTTGTATTGGTAGGGATAAGGTGATTCACCTACCTACGGGCTATGTACTATTTTTGTAAACACTTTATGACATGTGGATAGATATATATATATATGGATATACATTTTTTGGATCTTTGTGTACATGTGTGATGTGTTTGTTGTTGATGATTCTGGCTTTTGATGTAGTGGATGATGTCCAATCTATATGTTGTGACAAACTTCTAATGGTTTATGTGTATGTGAAGATGTCTTGATGTGATATTTTCCAATCTAGTATAATGTTAGCCATGTTATTTGCTATTTGATTGAATTGTCTTTGGATATTTGTAAATGTAATGGAATCAAAATGTCGAGATAAAAGTCTAACCTGCAAGTATTTGCGAAAGAGGTGAGGATCACAGACGCGGTATACATTGTTGAGCTGGAGGACGACAAGTTGGGAATCTAATAAGATGCTAAGGTGACGAATATGGCGATGATTGGCCTCAATGAGGGGACCAATGAAGGTGGTGTACTTTTTTTGATTGTTGGTGGCTAAGCCTAAACATATGCTACTAGTGTGGATCAGGTCATGTGAAGGCGAATAGAGGGCCCAAATAGCCGAAGTGAGATTCTGTGTCTAGCGGCTAGCTCCGTTGGCGTAACCGATGTGGTAGGCCGATGGAGGTGGCATTTGTCAATAACATGAGTGATAAATTAGATGGGAGGTATGGATAAAAGAAGACTAAAAAATCTACAAAAGATGTACAAAAAAGAAATAGCCTAGTGTAATATAGCTATGCTCATGCGTAAAATTTCTTTAAGTACAACCCATTGACGGGTTCCTTGAGAGGATGGCCTTCAAGGGAGGCTAGGATGTATGTTCCTTTAGTGAGGCAATGTTGGATGATGTATGGTACATGCCATAGGCACTTGAATTTTCCATGGCCAAGGGTATTGTGAGAGATATCATAAGCGAGGACGAGCTCTCCTTCGTTAAATGAGCGAAGGTTGACATGGCAATCAAAGGTGGCCTTTGATCATTTTTTGGCTGCTTCATTGTTTTGTAATGAAGATCGACGATCTTCATCCAGGGATTCTAAGTTCAGAAAATTTTGCTCTATTGGGGCAGTGTCGAGTAATAGGTCAATAGTGGTGCGTAAGGTGGGAATTTCTCACTCGATGGGAAGAGTGGCCTCAACCCCATGGACTAGATGAAAAGGTATGAAACCAGTGGTAGTTTTGACTGTTGTGCGATAAGCCCAGATTGCAGAAAATAGCATATGATGCCAATTGGTTTTATGTTTGTTAACCATGCGTTGCAACATGGTTTTTAAGACCTTGTTAACTGCTTCTACCTATTCGTTGGAATAAGGGTAGTATGGTGAGGCAAACTCGTGGGAGAAGCCTAACTAGGATGAGAGTTCCATGAAAATAAAATTCTTGAAATGTTTCCCATGATCGGAGACTAGTTGGAGTGGTACTCCAAAGTGGGATATGATGTGGTTAAAGAAAAAACATGTTGTTGTGTGAACGGTGTTGTTGAAGGTAGGCACGGCTTCAACCCACTTGGTAAAGTAATCAACTGCAACGACTATGTATTTGTGTCCGTTGCTGGATGTAGGGTTGCAAGTCATGAAATCGATGCCCCATTTACAAAAGGGACCAATGGTGATGACTGGGTGTAGAAGAGAAAGTGGTGCACGTGCTTTATTGGCGTAAAGCTATCATTTATCACATCGTTTCACGACATGGATGCAGTCATGAAATAATGTAGGCCAAAAGTAACCTGTGCGAATGATTTTCTGAGAGGTGGACAACCCTGAGAGATGGCCTCCGCAAGCATCATTGTGGAAGTCATTCAAGACTCTGTCGGCCTCATCCATAGTTAAGCATCGATGGAGTATGGTGTCCACTCCTTGTCGATATAAGATGTCCTCGATGAGGAGGTAGCGAGGTTCCTAGTGACAAATACGTCGACAATCATATTTGGAGAGGTGGTTTCCAAATTTTTGTGTTCAGAGATAGACAAGAAGATCGACATACCAAGGGTCATACGAGGGTATAAAAAAAAGATGTTCATCAGGAAGGTTGGTATTGACCGGTGGACTGGTAGTGTCGGAGGGAAAAGTCATGATAAGTTCGGTGAGGATGAGATCTTTCTTGCTCTTGGGTGTTGAAAATTTGAGATCGTATTCCTGAAGGATGATGATCCATCGAGAAAATTTACCATTAATTTGTCGATGACTGAGAAAGTATTGCATGGGGTTGGAATTTGTGATGACTTTGGTAGTTCGAAGTAGAATGTAATAGCGTAGTTTCTGGACTGTGAGGACAACTGTGAGGAATAGCTTTTCTTCATGATTATACTTCAAGGGTGTTCCTGAAAGGTTTTTAGTAATGTAGTAAATCACATGCTCATGGGAGTCATCCCCTAATTGGATGAGCACTCCTACTACTGAAATGGCTGAGGTTGATATGTAGAGGAGATAATCGCGGTTATAGTCAGGTCGACTAATCAACGAGGCATTGGAGAGAGCTTCTTTGAGATCATCAAAAGCAATTAGGGCATGTTTATCCCATTAAAATGGAATGTCGTGACAAAGTAAGTGAAGGAAGCCATGTGCGTGAGTAGCGTAATCTAGGACAAAGCGTCGTAAAAAATTGGCTTTGCCTTGAAGGCTATGTAGTTGGCGTAAATTCTGTGGGGCTGGAATTTATGTGATGGCTTGGACTTTGAGGGGGTCCACAGTAATTCCACATTGGGAAACTATGAACCCAAGAAGGCGCCCAACAGTGACGCAGAATATGCACTTGAGGGGGTTCAAGTGGATGTTGTACTGACGACACTTATGGAATATAATTCCTAGATCATCGAGATGTTGAGTGTGTTTCTTAGATCGAGCTGTGAGGCTGTCTAAGTATTCGAGGATGATATGAGCCAGATCGTGAAAAACGTATGTCATGGCCCATTGGAAAGTGGCACCAACATTCTTGAGGCTGAATGGCATGACACGATACACAAAGGTGCCCCAATGGGTTGTGAATGTGGTTTTGTACTGATCAGAGGGGTGAATTTGGATTTGGTTGTAACCAGAGAAACTGTCCATGAAGGAAAAAGCCTTGTGACCTGCACAATCATCGATTATTTGGTCGATGAAGGGTTTTGGAAAGTTCTCTTTGGGACAGGCATGATTGAGGTCATGAAAGTTCGTATAGACATGAAGAGTGCCCTATTTTTTGTTAACATGGACAGGGTTAGATACCCATGACGTATAGGCTATGGTTTAAATGAACCCTCCAGCGCGTCATTTGTCAATCTAGGATTTGATGGTCGCTGATTTGGATGGGTGTAGTGGTCATTGTTTTTAGCAGATGGATGTGATATCATGCCAGGTGTCTATGCGATGTTCAACAATAGAGGGATCAAGGCCAGGCATCTCTATGTATGACTAGGTGAAAATGTCCCAGTATTCCTGGAAGAGGGCTTTGTAGGCGGTGAGTTCTTCTGGAGAACATGCAACTCCAATGGTGATTTCCTCAATAATTCCATATTTGATGGAAATATCTATTTTGATGGTTGGGGATATATTGGCCATATTTCCTTCCTCGAAAGCGTTAGGGGAAGGGATAGGATTATTGAACCAATCTATATTCCTTGATGGGAGAAAATATTTGGTTTCGACTGCGTATATGGGGTGTTGGTTAGGAGGCGTGAAGGCTTCCTATGAAAGAAAGAGCACTCTATGGTGGAGCGCGTCCCATGGGAAATAGGTGGTAGTTAACTCCTCAAGGATATCTTCATCACAATGAAATTGACGTGAATATAGGGGATCGAGAGGAGTGACCTCAGTGACTGTCACTGTGGCATTGTCTCCTTCTGATAAAGACATTGGGGGATTGATGGAGGGGGATTGCGATGGTTCGCTCGACATAAACCAAATATCCAGATATTGTGGGTTAGAAATGGTAGTCTGGCGTATAATGTTCATGGGGAAATGAATTGGAGAATTGGGGGGATTTGGGGGTAACTCCTCATATAAATAATCTATGAACCATGGGGGAGAAGGGAGTGCCTCAGGTTCTGGTAGGAATATATGAACCATATCAATTGATGGGGTAAGGGTATTTATCAGGTTTGTTGGAGGAGGGGGGGTATGATTTTGAATAGGGGCCAGTTGACGACGCCTGTATTCAATGATCATAGGACATTGATATGTGAAATGATCAAGTGATTCGCATAGAGAGCAAGGACATCTCATGCGTTCATTGATTGAGGTTGTGACATAATGGATGTCAGTGACAAGAGTTGGGGTGGGTGTTTGCTGAAAGCTCTGGAGTATAGCTATTAGTGTCTATCAGAATTGAGGTAACCTTGGACAGTGGTGTGTGTAATGGCCATATTATGAAAAGATGGAGCATGCGAATTTGTTTCGCATTCCTTTGTTACTTGTGTTCTGTGAGATACTGGCAATACTGGAGGAAGTGACGAGCGGTGGTGGTGCTTGAGGGAGTTGGATGAGATTACATAACTCGGGGAGAGATGGGCATTTTTTGGTGGGGTGTCCATCTTTCTTGCATAGCGTGCAAGGAGGTTGGATGTGTGGGGGAAGTGGAGCTGTGGGATCCTTCTTCTTTCACCTACCCCCATCTGTAGCAAGGGGGTTAGTGAGTGGGGGTGTAGGGGGTATGGTGGGAGTGAGTATGGGAATTTTCATCGGGATTCCTTCTATTTGGGGAGGGAGGGATGGTTGAGGAACCATCTCAGGTGGATGTAAATACCAAACTAGGATTTCCAGCACCATATTATGAAGGGTAAGCATTGCAGTGACCTGGAAAGCTTGTACACCTGGTGGGGGGTAAAAGAAAGGGATTTGGGTAATGGATTGGGGGACTATTTCCCAAACTGGGATCTGGCCCTAGGGAAGATCAGGAATGGGTCGAGATGAATTAGTTCCAGGGGATTCCCGAGGGAGAAGTTATGCGACTAGTGGGATGTCAGGGATGAAAGATGCCTCAGTGGAAGGGAGGTTAGTTTTGGTTGTCGTTCCGTTGGAGGATACGAAACATACTTGTGCTGAGGGATGGAGGAGAGGTGGTGCTCCATGGTATGTCCCTAGCAAGGATGGGTCTTTGAAGATTCTGGGGCCCATCTCAAAGAGTGGATAGGCATTGGGATTAGTGTGGAAAAAAGGGAGGATGTTATTGATGTTGGATGAAGGGTTAGGCTTGTAATGTGATGCTTGATCGATGGTAATGATCTTTCCATTATGGGGAAACATCATGGTTCGGAACACAGAAGAGGCGACGACCTTCATAGAATACATGTAGCTATGAACAAACAATATATTGTAGTCGAGCGGGGCATCGATAACCTCGAGGTCAATCAGAACATTTTTTCCCCCGAGCTCAATAGGGACATTTTTGAAGAGTCCTTCGAGGGATGAGGGTCTGTCATCGTAGGCTCTTAAGGTAATGGAAGATGGTATGAGTTCGGGGGAACCAAGTTTCTGCCATATGGATTTGGACATGATATAGGTGGATGCGCCTTCATAAATGATGCATCGGTGAACTGTAATGTTCCAAATTTTTACAGGGATTTGAAAAGAAATAAGAGCGGGGAGGCGAGGTTCTCTGCTATCGAGGTCAAATGTGATGAGTCGGGTATCGACAGGGTCGACTTCTCCTAGGGAAGAAAGTAAGGACTTCCGCTGGGTGGGACAAGTTTGAAGGACTTCTAAGACTGACATGGCAGCCGGAGATTGTGCCAAGTCATTGACGAAATTGTAATTATGAGCTACCCTATCTTGAGGATTGTGGACATTCCTATGCAATGGGAAGCGAGGAATACGAATGGGGGTTTCAGTGTTAGGGAGAGGTATTGTGAGAGGGGGTCCAGTTGTGACTGGAATTTCTTCTGAGGTGGTGGCAGCAAATTCAGAGGGTGTGCTATACTAACGACTGTGCATTTGCAGAAGGACTTCTTCCTCACTGGTGAGGATAGTGTGATCGACAGAGGTACCCATATTGGGATACTGTCCCAACTATGGTGGGGTAGGTTGCATGTCTGGTTGAGTATATATCACCCCTTGGTATGGGATGGGGTTTTGTAGTACATCTGGGGGGGGGTTGCTACACATATGGTTGTGGGGCCTGTTGAGGTGCAGGCGGTGCTAAGGGACGTGGTCCATTCACAAAATCTTTCATCCACTTAAAGTCATCGATTTGGGGGAAATGGTGAGTATAGTGACCAAACTCATCGCAAAGGGCACAAGGGAAGGTGGTCCTAATATTGTTGTTGCTACTTCCTTGATGTTTATTATTGTTTCCCCCTTGGGGGTTTTGAGTCCCCTAGTTTTGGTTGCCCCCAACAGACTAGTTCTGTTGGGGTTGGTTCTGGTTTCCTCTTGGGTCCAGATTATCATTGTTTTGATTTTTTCCTTTCTTTCTGGTATTGTACGATAGATGGGGTGGATTGGCCATGTTCAGTTGTTCAAAATTTTTATATTTCTGAATGTGAGAGGGTAGAAAAAAATTAACCCCAGAATGTGGTGGTCCTTATGGTGGAGCCATAGGCTATGGGGGGCCAGAAAATGGAAAGTACGGATTATGTTGAGGTGATGCTCCATAAGGTACATAGGAGGGTGTGGCGCTTTCACTAGTGCTTAGGGTATAGGCCGAGGTAGAGGGAGTACCGACAATTGGTTGGATAGGTGAGTGGTTTAGGGGCGTCGACGGGGGTCCACTTATGGGTGGAGGCAGGGAAACATGGTATGGTTGTTGATAAGGTGGAGGAGGATAATAATGGATTCCTCCATATGCCGACAGATATTGAGGTGTGCCATACATGGGTGGTTATTAAGGTGATGGATTGTGGTGTGTAGTGTTACCAATCAATCTGTCTACTAAGTGAGACATCCTAGGTTTGTCTTAGCCAAATGGCATGGGTTTTGGGGTGTCTGGGAGTACCGTGTATAGGTATCCGAAATGGGCATAGATGAGTTCGAATTGTTGGGTCTTGCTAATGTCTTCTTTTTCGGTCTGGGGGAAGGTGGCGGCCACATCTTTGGCAAGGAGGGAAACAAGTGATTTGAGGAACCAATTGAGACATTGTTGGGGGGTAGTGTCAACTTTGCAGAGGCTACGTCGTCGACGCCATTCCTATATGTGGTCGGCAATATGTGTAGAGGCGGTTTTTTTGAAATCTGAGAGTAGTTCAAGGCCATTGTCATGACGAACGGGTAATTGAAAGAAGGTAAAAAATTCTTTGGCCAAGGATTCAAAAGTCCCTTGGGACCCGGATTTTTCTTCGACATACCATTTGGTGGATGGGCTAGTGAGCGTACATTGAAATAACCTCAATCAGATGGAATCGTCCATGATTTTGTTCGAAGAACACCATAGGTGAAATGTCATGATATGGTTGGCAGGATCATCTCTTGCTTTTCCTTCAAACTTGGGGATGTCTGAAGGAAGTTTGGTAGGCATTGTAGGCCATCTGGGGTTGTGAAATATTGGATCATTGGTGAGTTTAGTCAGATATGGTATGTTGAGGGTGTTAAAATATTGTGTAACTGCAAAGAATATTCTTATCCCCTTTTGTGGATAAAGATAAAATATATTTATTATTGATTAGATCAATCCCCTTTTGTGGATTGATCATGCCGGTCATTGTAATTGACCAAATCCCCTTTTGTGGATTGGGCAAAACCTAATTGTAATAGGCTAAATAAGAAGTCGGCACCAGAATATATTAAAGTGGTTATAACCACCCAGAATGAGAAGTCGGCCCTGCCAGTGAAAAGACACATGTTCAACACCTGCCATATTTTATAAATAAGAGAGGCCAGTGCCTCATTTGGACACACACTCAGCTCACTCATATAGTGCGCAAGTATTGAAGGAAGTTGCAGTTACCAATTGCCGAAAGAAGGAAGAGAGAGAAAGGTTCATCCTTGGGACAGGAATTTTTGTGTTGTTTGGTTCATTATCTTGGCATTGTATTGGCTATCTATATTAAGGAAGTTTTGTTGGGTTTTATTCCCCTTGAGGGTTTCCCAGGATAAATGCTTGTGTACTCTTGTAATTGTGTTTCTCTCAGTGATCCTGTCTATGCTATTGTTATCTAGTAAATTGAAAGTAACCTAATAATAGCAGAAACTTTAACATGGTTTCAGAGATAAGATAAAGAGAGTATCTTTCATAGGAAAACAAAAAACGTCACTATTGTCGTACATGAAAATTAGGTTTTTTTATTAAAGAAGATTTTCAACCTCAAATCCATCTAGAAAGGTGTGCCCTACTTCAAGGAACATTTTGGCATCCTCAACGCACTTTTTCTGTGGCTAGATCTCCCAGAAAGTGAAACCCTTGTTTTCAAAAAGTACCAAAAAACTAGAAGTAACAGTGTACCATTGTACCAGAAAACCAGAAGCACTTGTCCAGAAATCCGCAGATCAAGTTTGGAGGGGTAAAATTTGGATTTTCTGAAATCTAAACACACCAGGCTACTTGCCTCAGTCCAGCGCATCTTTTGGTGAGTTCAGTTTTCAGATCCAAGTAATTTGATTTTTTTATTATTTCTATAGCCTGGAGGGCTAGGGTTTCTTCTACAAGAAAGAATGGTTACCAGCATGAGGGTAGAAGACAGGATGGAAGCATCTAGAAACTTCGATTCTTGGAAGCATAGGTTGCATATGATTCAATATGAGAATGATCTCCTAGAACATGTTACAGTGAGTGTACCAGAACCAGATGAAGAAGAGAAAAAGACCAAGCATAAGAAGAATGAAAAGAAAACAAATAGAATCATGTCAGATTAATTAAAATATCACTTGATCCCTCATATATCTGAACTACAGATAGCAAGGAAAATGTATGAAGCACTCAACAGGTTATATGAAAGCAAAGACATTAGCTGGAATCTTACCTTAAGAAACCAGCTTCGTAATATGAAGATGGACAACTCAGAATCTGTCACATCCTATCTTATGAGAGTTTCTCAGATTAGAGATCAGCTTGCAGCTATTGGAGATTTCATTAGTGACAAAGAACTTGTAACCACAACCCTAAATGGGTTTCCAACATTTTGGATTCCTTTTGTACAAGGAGTGTGCGCAAGAAGCAAGTTATCCAAGTTTGATAAGTTATGGGTAGATTGCACACACGAAGAATCTAGACTTGCAGACCAACATAAGAGATTAATTGTTGATGAAGAGGAAGCTCTTATAGTTCAAAAGAAAAAAAGAAGTTCCTTCAGAAGGAACAATAAAGAAGCTAACTCTATAAGAGTTCCAGACAAGAAGAAAGATGTTTCAAAGATCAGATGCTACAACTATCAAAAATTGCGACACTTTTCCGATGACTGTCCTTAAGGAAAAGGGAAAAGAAAACATCAAGCACATGTGGGAGGAAGAGGAATCTCCTCCTTCAAAGAAATATTTAGCAGAAATTAAGGATTATGCACTTTAAGTTTTGAAGAAAGATAGCAAATGGTGGAGTCTATGAAGCCTCCCCACACAAAAACAAAAGATAACTATTCATGTTTGTTTTTAGTATCTTGCTTACTTTAATACTTTATCATTACAAGTTAGTTTTTTGTGAGAATGTTAATTAACCTCGTTTTACTTCAGTGTCTATGTAGACTTATGAAGGGAGTATCAAATAAGAGGATGAAGAAAGAGATAACATATTTATTTCATGTATGATCACTCATGAGAGTGACAAAGAAAGCATATTGTAAGTAAGTTTACAAGTCTCAGAAGAAAGAACTTATGTCATGACTTGTAGAAGTTAGACAACACGAGAAAGACATATGATATAGTGACATTCAGTAAAGACTAGACAATATCCAGTACTTATATAGGAGCAGGACGCTCCTAAATATCTAGATCAGAAATATTCAAGATGAAGAAAAGGATGGATACTCAGATATAGTGGATGAGATTCAAGTAACTACAGGTTTCTCCAGTACCGTTCTTATAGATGCAGAGGGAGTAGGTTGATCCAGTATGAAGATAGAAAGAAAGAAATATTCAAACTCAAGAAAGCACCCAGGATATTACAAAAGAAAACTTCAAGGATAATGATTAGAAGCCATTAGCCTGGTGCAAGAGGGAGCCATGTCTCCGAGTTCAAAATGAAGGATCATGATTTGATGCAGTTAGAAAAGAAGATGGATGATGCCCAGATATTTTGATCAAGATGAAAGCTATCCAGTAGATGGATGGTGCCCAACAGATGGGTAGCATGGTATTATACCATTGAAATATTTTGGACCATAAGATATATTTTAGATCCCATAGCTAGACCTTCGTAGAGAAGGAATGAGAAATCCCAGAGGTAGACCTTCGTAGAGAAGGGAGAGACCTTCGTAGAGAAGGGGAATGAGAAATTTTCCAAGGTTGGCCTCTGTCCAAGTGTTGAGTTTTGGATACTCTAGGGACATGCTAGAATACCCTCGTAGAGAGGGGTGTGACCACCCTCGTAGAGAGGAATGTGGATGTTTCTCTAAGGGGCAGTGGGCAAATACTCTCCTCTATCCAAGGATTGAGTAGCTTGGAACACAAACCTTGACCATGTGGAATGGTTAGTTGGATATTGAGGTTTGTGTTGTGACCCTGCGCAGATCATGGGAAGGGATTCTAGTCTTGCCCAGGCTAGCATCTTAGCTTCTCTAGTTCATGTGGGATGACTAGGATTGAAGCTATGGTAGTAGTCCTCCCTAGTGGATGGGTAAGATATATGACTACAAGAGAAGGGAGAACATAAAAGGAAAGGAAAAACTCATAGGACATCTTCTGTGTGAAGATAAGAAATAAGTATCTTCTGCGTGAAGATGAAATAAATAAAGAGTATCTTCTACGCGAAGATAAAGAGAAAAAAAATTCTGATGATTTATAGATATGCCAATCAGTGATCATGATGCCAGATGACCAAGTGGAAGATATTGATGCCTCCTGTTATCCAGTCGATGACATTGCCCAATTGATGATGTTTCCCAGTTGATGATGCTATCTAGTGGATGTCGCTACCTAGTTGATGTTTATATCTGGTGACCTATCAAAAGATAAATAATATCCTTCTTATTAAGAGGGAGTGTTAAAATATTGTGTAACTGCAAAGAATATTCTTATCCCCTTTTGTGGATAAAGATAAAATATATTTATTATTGATTAGATCAATCCCCTTTTGTGGATTGATCATGCTGGTCATTGTAATTGACCAAATTCCCTTTTGCGGATTGGTCAAACCCTAATTATAATAGGCTAAATAAGAAGTCGGCCCCAAAATATATTAAAGTGGTTATAACCACCCAGAATGAGAAGTCAGCCCTGCCAGTGAAATGACACATGTTCAACACTTTCCAGATTGTATAAATAAGAGAGGCCAGTGCCTCATTTGGACACACATTTAGCTCACTCATATAGTGTGCAAGTATTGAAGGAAGCTGCAGTTACCAGTTGCCGGAAGAAGGAAGAGAGAGAGAGGCGCATCCTTGGGAGAGGAATTTCTGTGTTGTTTGGTTCATTATCTTAGCATTGTATTGGCTATCTATATTAAGGAAGTTTTGTTGGGTTTTCTTCCCCTTAAGAGTTTCCCGGGATAAATTCTTGTGTACTCTTATGATTTTGTTTCTCTCAGTGATTATGTCTATGCTATTGTCATCTAGTAAATTGAAAGTAACCTAATAATAGAAGAAACTTTAATAGAGGGAGGCTAAATATGGAATATGGGGTGGTGGCGTAGGATTAGTTCCGGCCATAGTGTGAGTGTTATGAGTTCCTGGCCCTTGGAGGGGACTAGGTGGGTGTGTACTTCCCCCTTGAGAGGAAGTTGGCCCCCCTCTTCCGTGTAAAGGAGAGAGACTAGAAGTTGGACCTTGGGAATTGGATCCAAGTAAGGTGGAACCAAGCAAAGTTGATCCCAAGACAGTGGCACTCACAGGAGTGTGAGAAGGTGGAGATGATGAGTTGGAAAGACTAGGAACTCCCCCTAGAATAGGAGGGAGATTTAGCAAGCATCTGGAACAATGGGGGTTCTGTGGGTTCCCTATGACTTCCAACTAGCTGAGTGAATGTGTGTGAATGGTGGTGAGAGCAATAAATAAACAAGATCCTTTGCTGCAATTTTTGAAATTTAATAGTTCCATACAAATGTAATCAAAAGCGTATCATACATAAAGTGTTTTGATAAAGAATCATATATGTGGATAGGTGGATTTTTTCCACATGGGGGAACAAAGAAAATAAATGCTCGTGTCCTAAAATGCGTAACGTCCTTCCTCTCAAAGTAACACTGGACCTTCCAATAGCACTCAAAAGTGGGGTCTGAAGCCACCGGAAGAGAAACTAGTGAAGGATAAAGCAATGAGTTATAATGAGGGGTAGAGGGGGCATATCCCAAAATAACTAGCGATATTTTCCAATAGCCACACAAAATCCGATCAAGGTGCTATTGCAACCCAAAATTGCCACCTAGGTAGATGTCCTAAAATTTGGTCACTAGGTACCTCAGTCAAAGTACGACATTTAGATTTTTGGCCTAAGAAATGGGTCAAGGGTTGGATCTCGTCCAAGAGGTGGGTGCCTCAAGGGGGGATGCATAGAACAACCAGACCTCGACCTTCAACCCTTCATGGGTATGTCCCTGCCTTATGGTGTTAGGAACACTTGACTTGGAGGATTTAAAGTTCCCTATTTGACAACTTCTATTGTTTTGAAAATGTGAGAACTAGATAATGGGGATTTATTTGGATAACTATCCCCGAAATCCTACCTAAACTAAAAGATTTATTTTGGCACCTCCTGTGGAGGAAAACTTACTAAGTTTTTAGAAAAAATTTAGATGTGGTTGTTTGAGAGATTGGGGGTGTGAGCCAATCTCATTGAAATTAAGTGGGAGTGGATAGTTTCGTCAAGAAAAGGGTGGGGTGTTTCGGAATCCCTTTGGAGGAAACTTACTTCAACCTCCATGTTTCGAGATGAAAACTATGTGAGTGAGAAGTGACTTTTGTGTGTGAATGATTGAAAGTGTGTCAATTTTTTAATGAATTAGGTGTCACCTTGCTGCATGTGGACTTCTCTTGGTCCTTACAAGTCTTTGATTACCTATTTAACTAAATGTCATTGGTACAACCTTACGAAATTCAAAAGTCCGTAGGAATCTAGCATGTGGACATGTGGGTCCTTTACTATTCCTTTAACTCCCTAATGTGATTTAATCCAATAAAGATTTGAAACTATCCTAGATTGTGATCATGTGGGCATGTATGGGCCCATTACAAAACCTTTAAACATCCCTAGTGATTTAATCTAAGAAAGTAAATTTCAGGAATATCCTATCTTTGTAGCATGTGGGCATGTATGGTTCCATTACAATCTTGAGATGTGTTTGAAAAATAAACTAAGAGGAGTCCCAAGGGGGCTATTGTCCTCTCCTAAATATTTTATCTTTTTAAGGGAGATGAAATTGTCTTTCAACTTCTTTCTGATTCTCAATATTTCTTTGGAGCGCGAGAGAAGAGAATACTCAACATTTGATATCCAATTTATAGTCCCAATGCAATTTTTATATGTGATGTAGAATGATTCCAACTTTTAGTCAAAGCAAGCCATCCATGTGGCGAAAATAAAAACAAAAAGAGGAAAAATAATGATTTTTAACCCCTAAGTGCCTATGTGTTTTGACTAATCCCTTTATATGAGAGGGAATGTAAGTGTGGTGCAGATTAAAACATGCATGGAATTATATTTAATAAGGTTATGGGCCTTCAACAGATCATAAAAAATATTACAATGTGTGCTTTTTTGCATAGGTGTGTGGGTTTCAGACTAGACAGAGGTGCTCTGAGCACCAATGCGTGAACTAAAAAAGATTTTTGAGCGCAGGTGCGCAGAAGATGTTGAGTAATGCAATGATTTTGGCGCATTTGCACACGATGTGTGACTATGGACCAATAAACCCGTGCACAACTATGACACAACCATAAAGAAAATTTTGGATGGAATTCTCTCAACTCAGCTTTGAATTTGATGTTTTGCAAGTCGTATTGGGCCAGTTATGATACCTACAGGTTAAATAAATTAAAAAAAGAGCTAAAATAACCCAAATGGGGTAGAAAATTGATACCTTTCCCGAGTGGAGTCACCAATCGGTTGCGCCTCTTTTGTCACCTAAATGAGAAAAACATAGGTTCTTACAAGCTTAGTTGGGTTAGCTAAGCAAGACAAAAGTAAAGAAAAGGGTTAGAAGAATAAACATAAAAGATTAAGCTAAGTATTAAACTAGGAAGGGAAAAAACAATTAAACTATTATGCATAAGGACATAAGAACAAGAAACAAACAAGACTCATTTCACCAATGGAAAGGATTGTATTAGTGAAAAGAAAACAACAAAGAGAAAGGGGACTTTGGGTCCCTTCTTCCTCCAAGGGAGGGCTCTTGGAACACCAAGATTGAGCTCTTCTTACAACTTGAAAACTTGAAAGAAATGGTGAAAGAATCCCAAGCTAACCCACTCAAAAGGTGATGTGGATTGCCCAAATTGAATGGTGCTAGTATGCTCTTGATGAGAAAAGAGGTTTCCCCAAGAGAATAGTGGCAACATAACCTTGCAAATTAATTCCTTGAAGATGTAGTGCATCCATGGCCTTGTTTTATAGCACCACTTTGAGGTATTGTGCAACCAACTTTTAGTGTGAAAATGGGTTGTTTAGGGCACCTTTAGGTCTTTGACCAACCACCTAGCCGGATCCAGCCAAGATTTGGATGTCAAATCGACTTGGAAGCTAAACCAGAAGTGGGTGGGAGGCTGACCAACATCATAAATGCGTCGTTCTCAAGTGTGTGCAACTTTTAGTGTCCACAGTCGCACATCATGAGCATGTGTGTTTTTCCTGCATTTCTTGATGACACATGTACGTGCGCACCTTGTATAGTCATAGTGCATCCTGATTTTATAACTGGTTGTATTGTTTTGGAACTTTTGGAAATGATTTTTTGGTAATTTTGGTCCATGGGTGAACTAATAGCTGTTTGAAGATGCTGGATTCCTATAACCATTTGTAGACAAAATTTCAGTGATAACAGATGCCCCCTGATGGATGAGGTTAGGAGCATACAGATAGCCGAAAGTCATCAATGTTTCTTCTAATGAGAGTATCATTGTAAGAAAGAGTGATAGTGAGAATATCAAGAGTGACCCATTGGAGGGAGAAGGGAACCTATAGGTCCCAACCTTTCACAAGGTGTGGAAAATAAATTGTGTACAAACAAGGTGGGCATGCCCCATGCTCGTGTCATGTAACTCAAAAAAGGGTTTTGTACAGTAACTGAAACTGTGTGTTGATGTAGACAACTGCAATGCACTCGAGGGTGGTTTTGATAAAGGCAGAGGACAATTTTGATGAGGAACAATGCTCTGAATAGTAGAAAATGACACCTGTAAGAAGTATCACAGACTCTGTGGGAATTGATAGCCCAACAAAGTTCAGAGGTCTTTGGAAAATATAGAAAACAACTGCAATAGTTGCAAAGTAAGATTCAGTGTAACATGAGAAAGTGTTGAAGTCGAATGTTATGGGCGTCAACGACAGGAGGGAGCAATGATGGTTCTCCCTGTGCCATCTGAGACTCCTCAATGTAAAGGTAATGAGAGTCAAGATATTGTCTCCCTTCTGGATACTGTGTTGATGTCGACAAAAAGGGAGATGCGACTCCAAGAAGCAAAGGGTTTCATGAAATCCACTAGGTGAGGTCAAGAACTAAGGAGGTACATGGATGAAGTCAATATGCATGGAGACTCAATTCTACCCTTGGTTGGGAATATAGGTGAAGTATAAGTGGCCGCAATCGTTCAACTAGGTCAAGTGTTAGGGGGACAATGAGACATGGGATAAGTTGTGCCAGAGGCAGGTCAAAGTGAACAAACTCAGAGAGCTGAGGTAGGTGGCCTGTGGGATACTCGGATTTTATGGACGATGTCAACAAGAGTAGGTGATAAGGAATGCCCCAACCAAAGGTGACATGAGTTGTGTTTGCCAAAAAGGAATAAGGTCGCCAAAGGTGACAACAAAAATCTATGTAAAATGTTGGAAACAAAGGCTTAGTTACAAAAAGAATTAAAAAATTAGTGGGGATAATAATGCAGATATAAACGGGTGCCCCAGTGTGAGATGGCTTGGCTTGAGGATGGTGCAAGTTGGTTAAAAAAACAAGTGGGGGGTTGGGGCCCCATAGGCGGGTTTCTGTAGTAGGGAAATGTATGGAGAGAAATCTGAAGATGGGAAAACTAGCGGTGGATGAAATGGATGGTAATCGATGCTGCGGGAGTGCATTCAAAATAAAACCATGAGGAAGTACCCTGGGAGTCCGTTGGGTAGGCTTAGAAAAATGATGAGAAGGAGTATGTGGATGATTCGTGGCATGATGTAAGACTATCGGGACTCCCATCCCTAAAGGTTGAAAATAGCATGAGTGTCAAACTGCCAAGGGGGATATGAATGGGACAACTCATGTGGGGGAGAGTGCTACTGGGTGAAAGAACCCAAAATGCAATGGAGGTGACAGTACTGCAGAGCCAGATATAGGGACCCTAAAGGAAAATTTCAGAGAGTGTGACTGGAGATGCAATTAAGATTCAGAGGGAATGATTACATACCAATGTCGATTATGTACCTGAAGGGGTCGCGTTGGTGTGTGATGACCAAGTACCTTCACACATGACAACCAAATACCCAACGTGAACAATATCTGAAGATAATCAAACATAGAACCGTTTATTTGATAATTTTGAACAGGAGCAAGCGTACCTTAATGGGGTATGGAAAAATGGCTCCCTAAGGAATTAGGATGAAAAATGGCCCAAGGAATATCTTGATGTAGATGATGGGGTGCTGATCCTGTGGCTGAAGATGGATCGAAAAATGGATGCTCGGAGCTCCCAGAATATAGGCTGGAAGTTTGGCAAAAAGGGCCTATATATAGTTGTAGGGCCCATATTGCCACCTCATTTGTACTTGTTGCTATAGTGGCTAGAGAGGAGATTGCAGAGTAGATTCAAAGATTCCAAGAGTATGAGGCAGTCGATTCGGGGGGTGCGAGAGTTAGGTTAGTGGTCTCATCCTCCTATACAGTAGTTAGGTGTCAATTTTTGGGTAGGACCGTACAGAGGGCCGTATGGTGGGTTTTTAGGGTTGTGGACCCCCAAATGCATGGGCGATCGATGGTGACCCATGCACGAATGTGTGACTATAATGGGCACAATCGCACATGGGGGGCACACTATTTGGGAAAACAGGCATGCAAGGGGTGCGTGTTTGTCCGAAACACAACCACACATATGTGCGCGGTTGTGTTGTTGATAGTCGTACATGAGTGAGCAATTGTTTAGTGAATAGGAGTGCATTTGGTGCGCACCTGTGGGATTAATAGGTGCGCATACATGTGTGCCTGTGGGGTAAATAGGTGCTCATGTGTGCATGCCTATGGGGAAAACAGCCACACCTTTGAGGCAAAGTTGAGGGTGAGAAAACTTATCTCCCTTTTTTTTATGGTAGATTTTGGTGTTTTTTGGTGATGGTTGATCGAGTATTGTATATGTGGATTCAAGTGATCATTTGGGACGATGTCAATTCGTTGGAGAGAGAAGGACTGGGCCCAACTAAGGGAGGTCGTGAGGGATAAAGAGCTGGCGGTTCATGGTGTTTTGGCATCCTATGGGGTACTAAATTTTTTTGAGTGCCCACTGTTGAGGGCACATGAGTATCTACTGCAATTCCTGATCTTGACGTGGAGTCCAAAGTTGCAGTATTTTATTGTGTGTGGGGAGAAATTGGCATTCTCTACTGAGGAGGATGTCTATTTTCTGACCGGGATCCCTTTTCGAGAAACCCTGCTGCCAGCTGAGTCGGTGGTAGTTGGAGAGGGGCAGTTGGCTACCCTTACCCAGACATATTGTTCGAGAGATGATTTTATGTCTGGGTCAGTGATGAGGATTGGGGTGATGGATGCCCTAGTACGTTGTTGCATGGAAGCGATGGTTGTGAGAGTGTATGGGTCACTCACAACTCAGTGTATTAGTGGTGCTAGCTGAGGAGCATGAAGCGGGAACTAGGGGGTGAGAATTTCTCTTGGGGCTTGATGTTGCATGCCAAGATGGTGGGACAACTCACCAGGTGTCGAGTGTTTGACTCAAGGGATTTTGCCTTTGGATCGCTGCTGGTGTCTTGGTTTCTAGAGAGGTTGTCGATGTTGCACTCGAGAGTTTTGTTAGACCCACCAGGAGCGTGGGAGCCGCGACTACGGCGGTAATCGACAATTTTGGTTCATCATGGGGGTGGGGAGGGTGGCCACTAATTCACATCCAAGGCTGCACAGGTGTGGCGTCATATGCCACAAATCATATTGCAGTTTCCATATGGTGAGATAGATTTTCGTGATGATCCTAATATGATATTACCTACGGGATATGTATTCAGTCGTCGAGGTATGATGTATTGGTTATTGGTTTTGTTCATTTGTTTTTTAGATAGTATAGCATATTGTTGATATTTGTATGGATGTTGATGTTATCATGTGTTTGTTTGTGTATATGTGGGACCGCGGCAGATGAGAGGTTGAGCTGATCCGAGCGCCAACCCACCAAGGGCCTGTGAGACCATCATGGGGAGAGTTGTGAACAGGGGAGAGGCGATGTCAAGAGGATGTTGGGGTGAGGCCCGTTGATGATGATAGAGCGGCCCAGAGGCGATGTTATGATCACCTCGGGGCAAGGCCGTCACATGCTCCTCCGGCTGAGGCCAGGGGAGAGTTTGATGATTTATGCTGCTAACTAGAGGTGGTTCTATAGGGAGTGCCTGAGAGGATGTGGGTGTGGATCCAAGATGAGGGGATCCTGGAGCAGTGTATTGGGTTGTCGACGGAGTCACGAACCTTGATCCATAGAGTAGTTGTAGCCAGAGCTACGATGACTATACGGTTGCCTCTAGGACCTGAGGGACTTGGAGCTAGTGGGGCACCTTCGGCAGAGGGAGGAAATGGTGTTGGAGCACTAGACGTGCCCTGAGGGTTGCTAGATATGTAGTTTTGTATCTGATATAGTTTGGTGAGCCCATTTTGTATAGTTGTGACATCCATTTTTGTATTGGTAGGGATGAGGTGATTCACCTGCCTACGGGTGATGTACTATTTTTGTAAACACTTTATGACATGATGATATATA
>ML787289.1:437315-497287 GCA_009831015.1 Picea engelmannii | reverse complement strand
ACTCTTTATAGTTATTTGACATGGATCTACAGTGTATTTGATTGGTAGCCATGGTTCTGATTTATCCCAAGCATGGGTATGCCCGCCTCGGTGAGACATTTGATATTTTTTGCAGACGGCACCTCCTGATTCCTGTTTCCTGGGCTCACTCATTCAGCATATCAGTATAGACTGGTAAAGAATTGGTAATGTATTTTGGCCATCATATGCTCTTCTGACCTCACACATTAGGGGGCATCTGTTATAACCCTAAAATGCACCACACGGGCTTACCTGGCATCAGGCCAACTCATGTCTCTTCCTTGCCAAATCCATGCTGAATAAAACCTTGAAAAAACACTTAAAATAAGCAACCCGCGCCCTAACCTAACACTGGGCGCGTTGGACTGTTGGATAGCCTTCTACTGCACGCGGTGGACCGCGGGCTAGACCAATACAACCCGCGTTTACCTAACAAAGAAAAAAATCATGAAAGTTTCCGCTGGGACGAAAAGCTTCAAGTCAGTTAACTGGAACTCCCAGCCATGCATGGCCAAGTGTTCATCTAAAACCCTAGCTCCTTCTAGCCTATAAAAGAAGGGGTAGGGGTACTATTCAAAGGAGGAAAAATCATAGCAAAGAAAATCTGCCCAATTGCCGTCCATTTTGTCCCAACCCTTTAGCCTTTCCTCAAGCTTTAGGAGAATTCAAGAAAAGCAGTTGGAGGACAAAGAAGAGGAGGAGCCCAAGATCAGGATTGAGGAACGGTGGCCGGTATCAAAAATCATTGTAAGTTGGTTCATATTGAGATCAATAAAAAGATACTTTTCCCATCCCAAATACATGAGTCTTATATGTTTTAGGTGATTTGTGTTTAATCTCTAACCCCCTAGTAGAACAATAGCATGCATGCATAGTTTTGTCTTGATTGCAGGATCGCTTTGTGGAAGGAGCAACAACAGTAAGGAGATAAAGCTCAACGAAGGAGCTACACCAACCGTCGATAAAAAGGTTAGTTAGTTCTTCCCTTGTTTTCTTAAGGAAAAGGGTTTTAGATTCAGGGTAGAAGGTTAAAGGTAGCTTATGAAGGGTCATGATCTGCGTACAAGTTTAAATCCCTAGCTTGTTAGTCCGTAGGGTAGAATACCCCACAACAGGGGGAGGCCGGGATGTATGCGCCTTTAGTGAGGCAATGTTGGATGATGTACGGTCCATCCCACAGGGACTCGAATTTTCCATGGCCAAGGGTATCGTGAGCGATATGGTAAGTGAGGATGAGGTCTCCTTTGCTAAATGAGCGAAGGTTGACATGGTGATCAAAGGTGGCCTTTAATCATTTTTTGGCTGCTTCATTGTTATGTAATGAAGATCGACGATCTTCATCCAGGGATTCTAAGTTCAACAAATGTTGCTATATTGGGGCATTGTTGGGTAATAGCTCAATAGTGGTGATTAAGGTGGGAATTTCACACTTTATGGGAAGAGTGGCCTCAACCCTGTGGACTAGATGAAAAGGTGTGAAACAAGTGGCAGTTTTGATTGTTGTGCGATAAGCCTAGAAGGCAGAAAATAAAATATGATGCCAATTGGTTTTATGTTTGTTAACCATGCGTTGCAACATGGTTTTTAAGACCTTGTTAACTACTTCTACCTGTCCATTAGACTGAAGGTAGTATGGTGAGGAAAACTCATGGGAGAAGCCTAACCGAGATGAGAGTTCCATGAAAATCTCATTCTCGAAATGTTTCCCATGATCAGAGACTAGTTGGAGTGGTACTCCAAAGTGGGATATGACATGGCTAAAGAAAAAATGCACTATTGTTTCAGTGGTGTTTTTGAAGGTAGCCATGGCTTCATCCCACTTGGTAAAGTAATCAACTGCAACAACTATGTATTTGTGTTTGTTGCTGGATGTAGGGTTGCAAGTCATGAAGTCGATGCCCCATTTACAAAAGAGGCCAGCAGTGATGACTGGGTGTAGAAGAGTAGGTGGTGCGCGTGATTTGTTGGTGTAAATCTAGAATTTATCACATCGTTTCACAGCATGGATGCAGTCGTGAAATAATGTAGGCCAAAAGTAACCTGCACGGATGATTTTCTTAGTGGGCCTCCACAAGCACCGTAGTGGCAATCGTTCAAGACTCTGTCAACCTCATCAATATCTAAGCATCGACGGAGTATGGTGTTGAATCCTCGCCAATATAAGATGTCCCCGATGAGGAGGTAGTGAGGTGCTCGGTGAAAAATACGTGGACGATCATCTCTGGAGAGGTGGTTTCCAAATTTTTGTGTTCGGATATAGACAAGAAGATCGCCATACCAAGGGTCATCTGAGGGGATAAAAAAAAGATGTTCATCAGGGAGGTTGGTATTGATCGGTGGACTGGTAGTGTCGGAGGGAAAAGTCATGATAAGTTCGGTGAGGATGAGAGATTTCTTTCTCTTGGGTTTTGAAAATTCGAGATCATATTCCTGAAGGATGACGATCCATCGAGCAAATTTATCGTTAATTTGTTGACGATTGAGCAAGTATTGCATGGGGCTGGAATCTTTGATGACTTTGGTAGTTTGAAGCATAATGTAATGGCGTAGTTTTTAGATTGCAAGGACAACTGTGAGGGATATATTTTCTTCGTAATTGTACTTCAAGGGTGTTCCTGAAAGGTTTTTACTAATGTAGTAAATCACATGCTCACGGGCATCATCCCCTATTTGGACGAGCACTCCTGCTACTGAAACGGTTGAGGCTGATATGTAGAGGAGATAATCGCGGTTATAGTCAAGTGGACTAATCAACGGGGTGTTGGATAGAGCCACTTTGAGATCTTCAAAATCAGTTTGGGCATGTTTGTCCCATTGAAATGGGATGTCGTGACAAAGTAAGCGAAGGAAGCCATGTACGCAAGTAGCGTAATCTGGGACAAAGCACCGTAAAAAATTGGCTTTTCCTTGAAGGCTCTGTAGTTGGCATAAATTTCATGGGGGTGGAATTTCTATGATGGCTTGGACTTTGAGGGGATCCACAGTAATGCCACATTGGGAAACTATTAACCCAGGAAGGCGCCCAGTAGTGACGTAGAATACGCACTTGAGGGGGTTCAAGCGGATGTTGTACTAGTGACACTTGTGGAAGATGATTTGTAGATCATTGAGATGTTGAGTGTATTTCTTTGATCGAGTGGTGAGGTGGTGGGAGAAGATTCAAGGGGTGTGCTATACTAACGACTACACATTTGTAGAAGGACTTCTTCCTCACTGGTAAGGAGGATAGTGCGATCGGGAGAGGTGCCCGTATTGGGATACTGTCCCAACTGTGGTGGGGTAGACTGCATGTTTGGTTGAGTATTTATCACCCCTTGGTGTGGGATGGGGTTTTGTAGTACAACGGGGGGTTTTGCTGCACATATGGTTGTGGGGCCTGCTGAGGTGCAGGCGGTGTTGATGGACGTGGTCCATTCACAGAATCTTTCATCCGCTTAAAGTCAGAGATTTGGGGGCAATGGTGAGTATAGTGACCAAACTCACCGCAAAGGGAACAAGGGAAGGTGGTCCTAACATTTTTTTTGTTCCTTCCTTGACGTTTATTATTGTTTCCCCCTTGGGGATTTTGATTCCCCTGGTTTTGGTTGCCCCTAGCAAATTGGTTCTACTGGGGTTGGTTCTGGTTTCCTCCTGGGCCCAGATTATTATTTTTCTGATTTTTTTCATTCTTTCTGGTATTGTTCGATTGATGGGGTGGATTGGCCATGTTCAGCTGTTCAAAATTTTCATATTGCCAAATGGGAGAGGGTTGAACAAAATTAATCCCATTGTGTGGTGGTCCTTGTGGTGGAGCCATAGGCTATGGGGGGCCAAAAAATGGAAAGTAGAGATTATGTTGAGGTGATCCTCCATAACTTACATAGGAGGGCATGGCGCTTTCACTAGTGCTTAGGGTATAGGCCGAGGTAGAGGGAGTACCGACACTTGGTTGGATAGGTGAGTGGTTTAGGGGCGTCGGCGACGGTCCACTTATGGGTGGAGGCAGGGCAACATGGTATGGTTGTTGATAAGGTGGAGGAGGATAATAAGGGATTCCTCCATATTCTGGCGGATATTGAGGTGTGCCATACATGGGTGGTTGTTGAGGCGGTGGGTTGTGGTGTGTAGTGTTACCAATCAATCCATCTGTTGAGTGAGGCATCCCAAGTTTGTCTTGGCTAAATGGCATGGGTCTTGGGGCATCTGGGAGTACTGTGTATAGGTATCTGCACTAGGCGTAGATGAGTTTGAACTGTTGGGTCTTGCTAATGGCTTCTTCTTCAGTCTGGGGGAAGGTGGCGGCCACATCTTTGGCAAGGAGGGAAACAAGTGATTTAAGGAACCAATTGAGACACTGTTGGGGGTTAGCATCAACTTTGCAGAGGCTACGTCATTGATTCCATTCATGGATGTGGTTGGAAATATGTGTAGAGGCGGTTTGTTTGAAATCTGAGAGTAGTTCAAGGCAATTCTCATGACGAATGGGTAATTCAAAGAAGGTAAAAAATGATTTGTCCAAGGATTCAAAAGTCACGTGGGACCCGGATTTTTCTTCGACATACCATTTGGCAGATGGGCCAGTGAGTGTATGCTGAAATAAACTCAATCGGATGGAATTGTCCATGATGTTGTTCAAATAACACCATAGGTGAAATGTCATGATATGGTTGGCAGGATCATCTCTTGCTTTTCCTTCAAACTTGGGGATGTCTGAAGGGAGTTTGGTAGGCATTGCACGCCATGTGGGGTTGTGCAATATGGGATCATTGGTGAGTTTAGTCAAATCCAGTATGTTGAGGGAGGCTAAATATGGCATATGGGGTGGTGGTGTAGGATTAGTTCTGGCCATAGTGTGAGTGTTCTGAGTACCTGACCCTTGGAGGGGACTAGGTGGGTTTGTACTTCCCCCTTGAGAGGAAGTTGGACCCCCGATTTCGTCTAAATGAGAGCAAGTGGAAGGTGGACGTTGGGAATTGGACCCAAGTAAGGTGGTACTAAGCAAACCTGATCCCAAGACAATGTCACTTAGAGGAGTGTGAGAAGGTGGAGCCGATGAGTTGGCAAGACTAGGAACGCCCCCTAGAATAGGAGGGAGATTTAGCAAGCATCTGGAACGAAGGGGGTTCTGTGATTCCCCTATGATGTCTAACTAGCTGAGTGAATGTGTGCGAATGGTGGTGAGAACAATAAATAAACAAGAGCCTTTGCAGCAATTTTTGAACTTTACACAATATATATCCATACAAATGTAATCAGAAGGGTATCATACATAAAGTGTTTTGATAAAGAAGCATATATGTGGATAGGTGGATTTTTTCTGCGTGGGGGAACAAAGAAAATAAATGCTTGTGTCCTAAAAGACGTAATATCCTTCCTCTTAAAATAGCATTGGACCTTCCAATAGCGCTCGACAGTGGGGTCTGAAGCCACTGAAAGAGTAACTAGTGAAGGATGAAGCAATCAGTTATAATGAGGGGTAGAGGGGGAACATCCCGAAATAACTGGCGATATTTCCCAATAGCCACACAAAATCCGATCAAGGTTCAATTGCAGCCCACAATTGCCACCTAGGTAGATGTCCTAAAATTTGGTCACTAGGTACCTCGGTCAAAGTACGACATCTAGATTTTTGTCCTAAGAAATTGGTCACAGGCTGGATCTCGTCCAAGAGGTGGGTGCCTCAAGGGGGGATGCACAGAACAACCAAACCTCAGCCTTCAACCCTTCATAGGTATCTCCCTGCCTTGTGATTTTAGGAACACTTGACTTGGAGGATTTAAAGTTCCCTATTTGACAACTTCTATTGTTTTGAAAATGTGAGAACCAAATAATGGGGATTTATTTAGATGCCTATCCCCGAAATCCTACCTAGACTAAAAGATTTATTTTGGCACCTCCTGTGGTGGAAAACTTAGTGAGTTTTTAGAAAAAATTTAGATGTGGTTGTTTGAGAGATTGGGGGTGTGAGCCAATCTCGTTGAAATTAAGTGGGAGTGGATAGTTTCATCAAGAAAAGGGTGGGGTGTTTCGGAATCCCTTTGGAAAATACTTACTTCAACCTCAATGTTTTGAGATGAAAACTATGTGAGTGAGAAGTGACATTTGTGTGTGAATGAGTGAAAGTGTGCCAATTTTTTAATGAATTAGGTGTCACCTTGATGCATGTGGACTTCGCTTGCTCCTTACAAGTCTTTGATTACCTATTTAACTAAATTTCATTGGTACAACCTTGCAGAATTCATAAGTCCCTAGGAAGCTAGCATGTGGACATGTGGGTTCTTTACTATTCTTTTAACTCCCTAATGTGATTTACTCTAAGAAATCTTTGAAACTATCCTAGATTGTGATCATGTGGGCATGTATGGGCCCATTACAAAACCTTTAAACTTCCCTTGTGATTTAATCTAAGAAAGTAAATTTCAACACTATCCTATCTTTGTAGCATGTGGGCATGTATGGGCCCCTTACAATCTTGAGATGTGTTTGAAAAATAAACTAAGAGGAGTCCAGAGGGGGGTATTGTCCTCTCCTAAAGATTTTATCTTTTTAAGAGAGATGAAATTGTCTTTCAACCTCTTTCTAATTCTCAAGATCACTTTGGAGTGTGAGAGAAGAGAATACTTCACATTTGATATCCAATTTCTAGTCCCAATGCAAGTTTTATATTTGATGTAGAATGATTCCAACTTTTAGTCCAAGCAAGCCATCCATGTGGCGAAAATAAAAAGAAAAAAGAGGAAAAATAATGATTTTTAACCCCTAAGTGCCTATGTGTTTTGAATAATCCCTTTATATGAGAGGGAATGTAAGTGTGGTGTAGATTACAACATGCATGGAATCATCTTTAAGAAGGCTATGGGCCTTCAACAGATCATAAAAAAGCTTACAATGTGTGCTTTTTTGCACAGGTGTGTGGTTTTTAGACTAGACAGAGGTGCTCTGAGCGCTAATGCGCGAACTGAAAAAGATTTTTGAGCGCAGGTGCGTAGAAGGCACTGAGTAATGAAGTGATTTTGGTGCACGTATGCACGATGCACGACTATGGGCCAATAAAACTGTGCACAACTGTCACATAGTCGTGAAGAAAATTTCGGATGGAATTCTCTCATCTCAGCTTTGAATTTGATGTTTTGCAAGTCGGCTTGGGCCGGTTATGGCTCCTGTAGGTTAAATAAGTAAAAAGAACATCTAAAATAACCCAAATGGGGTAGAAAATTGATACCTTTCCCCAGTGGAGTCGCCAATCTGTTGTGCCTCTTTTGTCACCTAAATGAGCAAAACAGAGGTGCTTACAAGTTTAGCTTGGTTAGTTAAGCAAGACAACAATAAAGGAAAGGATTAGAAGAATAAACATAAAATACTAAGCTAAGAATTAAACTAGGAAGGGAAAAAACAATTAAACTATTGTGCATAAGGACATAAGAACAAGAAACAAACAAGACTCATGTCACCAATGGAAAGGATTGTATTAGTGAAATGAAAACACCAAAGAGAAAGGGGACTTTGGGTCCCTTCTTCCTCCAAGGGAGGGCTCTTGGACCCCCAAGATTGAGCTCTTCTTACAAATTGAAAACTTGAAAGAAATGGTGAAAGAATCCCAAGCTAACCCACTCAAAAGGTGATGTGGATTGCCCAAATGGAATGGTGCTAGTATGCTCTTGATGAGAAAAGAGGTTTCCCCAAGAGAATAGCAGTAGCATAACCTTGCAAATGAATTCCTTGAAGATGTAGTGCATCGATGGCCTTGTTTTATAGCACCACTTTGAGGTATTGTGCAACCAGCTTTTAGTGTGAAAAGGGGTTGTTTAGGGAAACTTTATTTCTTTGACCAGCCACCCAGCTGGATCCAGCCAAGATTTGGATGTCAAATCGACTTGGAAGATGAACCAGAAGTGGGTGGGAGGCCAACCAACATCATAAATGCATCGTTCTGAGGTGTGCGTGGCTTTTAGCGTCCACAGTCGTGCATCATGTGCATGTGTGATTTTCCTGCATTTATTTATGGTTCATGTGCGCGTGCGCCCTGTATAGTCATAGAGCATCCCAATTTTATAACTGGTTGTATAGTTTTGGACCTTTTGGAAATGATTTTTTGGTAATTTTGGTCCATGGGTGAACTAATAGCTGTTTGAAGATGTTGGATTCCTGTAACCATTTGGAGATGAAATTTTAGTGATAACAAAACCTTTGTAGTGAAAAAGGAGGGTCCATGAGTTCCATGTGTCAAAAAGGGAACATGCATATTTAAATGGGGAATTTAGTATAATTATCCATTCCTTTCATTCCATTCTTACCATGTTGACTACACGGATTTATCTACGGGAGATGGTGACCCGGACTATGGACTTTATTGTTAGATATTTGGTTTTGATTGATGTCAACCCTAGTCAACCCTAGAAGAAGCCCCAAAGAAAGTTTGGAAGAATATAGAAGTGATGGGTGTATTTGGAGATGTCTCCAAAGTGGTCTTCTTATGGCATATATTTAAGCATGGACCTCATGGGAAGATGCTTTTAAGAAGCCTACAAGAATACCTAGAAATATGGATAAGTGGTTAAGTGGTTTAGAAGCCTTGATGGTGTGGTCATGGAGCTTGACATTGTTTGAAGAAAAAGAGGATGAAGGACATGGAAAAAGCATGAAAAAACCTCATATATGGATATTCCTCATCATTTTGTTTCCAACGGTAGGTGTTATGCTACATGGTTCCTGATTTTTAAGGAGATATGCCCTCCTGAAGATGGAATCCCCGAAGTATGGTTAAGAATCCCATAAATGTTTGTAACAAGAACTAACAAGCTGAACCCAAATTAATTAAAAGAAGAAAAAAAAAATTAAACAAGAAGTTACAAGTTGGAACCATTGCAATGAATATTAAAATAAATATTAAGGATATTGTTGATAAATTCAGCCTCAATGGAATAATCATTAAAAATTAAATTGAATTTTAATTTTGGTCGAGTCGTCCCTAAAAAGACAGTGCCACATTTGGTATAAATAAGGCACCTAGGAGTTCATTTATTAAATCAACTCAAGTGATTTTTATCTGATGTAAACAAGGATATCTGAGGAGAATTACAGAGGAAAGATGAAGTGAATAAGGGGAAAAATCCAAGGGATGATGAAGTCTTGTGATGATGTGTTCTAAGGTATGTTATTTAAAGTTATTCTTACCATTTTTTCTATACCATTTTTTTCTAGAATTATTCAGATAGTGAAACTTGGAGGCTATTGAGAAGACAAAGAAAGGTACCTATGGTAAAAATTTCAGCTTCTGGGTTGTTGTATTTTTGGAGATACACACTATGGAAGATAAGGTTTTTGACTAGTCCTGAAACTAGTCTCAAACAGGTGTTTAAAAACAGTCATAACTTCTTCATAGAGGATCCAAATTTTGTGAGCCCAAAGGAATTGGAAAGAGTATAGTCCGTAGTATGTTTTTTGCAAGTTTGAGAACCAGATATCAAATATTCAACTCGTGGCATGCTCTGAAAGTTCACTCTCCAGAATAGCCCAAAATTCAGCAAGGTTTTCCATTTTCCCTATAACTCCTTTTCAGGGACGATTCAAGGTGTGAAAATTAGAGGAATTTTAGAGAAGATATTGAATAATATTGGGTGAAAGTTTTATAAATTCATTTGTTTCATTTGAGGAAGGTATATAGGTCTGCGATCAAATACACCAGGTTGCTACATGACTAAAGGTATGATTTCTATGTGTTCTATTTTGATGGTTATGGTATATGCTTAAGGCAATATGGTTTGAGGAGAAACTTGGATATTGGGAACATAGTTTGAGATGTACTTTGGTATATGTTTACATGTTTGCGGAACATCTTGGTACATGGTTGATGGATGTTAATGTCCTTCAATGTAAGTTTAACGAGCCCAGAGAAGGTAAGATCGACAGTTTTTCATATTTAGAGAGTCTGAAAAAATGTAAAAGGAGACTCCAATGGGGTACCTTTTTCGAAGGTAGTCTAGTTGGTTCGAAAAAGGGGTAAACTAGCACCAACAAGACGTCTATTCAAAACCATTTTAATGAGTGTGATAAAGACAAGATCACTCAGTCATTTTTTCATTTTTAAGGAGTCTGAAAAAACATTAACTATGGACTCCTTCAGGAATGTTCTTCTGGACCAGTTTAATGAGTGTGAGAGAATAAGGTCACTCGACGATCTTTTCAATTTTAGGGAGTCTAAAAAGAGCTTAACTGTGGACTCCATGGGGGTTCCCTTTTCGTAAATTTAGTCCCCCAGGCCCAAAAAGGGGTTAAAATGATACCTGAGAGTACTCTTCTAGAGAATTGAAGTTCCATAGAGTATACCTTTGTTCATACAGTTGACCGTCCAGACCGAAAAAGAGGTAAACTACCATCGGAAAGACGTGACTTCAAATTTCAGTTTAACGAGCGTGAAAGGCCAAAATATCGCTCGATAATATTTTCATGTTTAGAGGGTCTGAAAAAGGATTAAAAGAAGAACCGTTATATATTTTGGGAGTCCTGAGGGTGAGGTCAAGAGTGAAAAGGAATCATGCAAATGAGGCTCAAACTCGTAATTAGGAAAAACAATAAGGACTCCCAAGCCTACAATTATTAGAGACAACATGGACACCATAATGCAACCAGGATCTACCTAGGGAATCCATGTTTCGATAAGCTCTACCACCAACTTGTGACACTTCTAAAGCAACAATGATGGTTCTGTGTCACAACATGATGTGATCAGTCCTATGGAAAAGGGATAAAGACAACAAGAAACAAAAATTAGGGTATAAACCTAACATATATGCTCAAGTTGATCATCTGAGATTTTTCCACGGATTGTCGAAAGTTACCCAAAACTCTAAAAAATGTCCCGATACCCGACCATACCCCTCCAATGCAACTCCTAAATCACTCTAAATGGTTTTCGTTTTAAAGAAAATGATAGGGGGGGTAAAAAAGCGACAAAAAGAGGCCAAAAAGTCTATAAATAGAAGCTGACAGCTCATTATCACCATTGCTAATTTCGAAATTGACTCTGGAGACAAAACACCCCCTTTGATAAAAGTGGTGATTCCGAGAGCGATATTGGATGAAACGACCATCTATCTGGACCAAGTAAGTAAAAACTCTCTTATCTTACATTTTAAGTCTTTACTTTTGCATTGGGTTCCATTTTTTAGGGGGGCGTCTAACTTTAAAAGGTCGTCCCTAGGTCCATGCGGGTTGTCTCAAGATAGGCCATGTGTACATTTGGGCAGAGTAAACTCTGCATGCATGTACATGCGACTGTCAGCATTACAGCCCACGTGGACCCCCTTATTGAATGAAAAAATCTTAAAAGTAAGGATTAACCCTCGTGAACCTTGATGTTTTGCAGGATGTATGTCCAATGTAGAGAAAGAGAGCATGAGGAGGTAAGTGAGTTGGTTGGGGAAGACCCCAATGTTGTGGTTGCCTTAATGCAATGTGGGTTGTTCAAGTTCTTCTTATGTCCTTTTATGCGGGTACAACCTAGGCTACTGAATTCCTTGGTTGATTATTGGCATCCGGATGCATAGGCATTCATGTTAGAGGGGAAGTCACTTGTGCCCATGACCGAGGACATATATGTTTTGACTAGCCTCTCTAGGAGAGGGGAACTAGTCAACTTCTGGACTTTTCCTGCGAGGCCGCATAACATAGTGGAATTGATAGGTCTTTACTGTGAGGCTGGTACAGACCGCTTGAGCTCACAGGTGCCTATAAGCAATATCACTGACTTATCACTACAAGCGATAGTGTTTCTTATTGGGTGAATCATTGGTTCTGTGGCTCTACATCAGGCGTCTCGTGCACAGATGAACTGTGTAGTCCAGTGCTTAAATGCAGAAATATTTGATTAGAGCACCACATTGTTAGAGTGTATGAAGAGGCAGTTGATAGATTTTCGATTGCAGATGTAGAGAAACTTCGGGTTCGGGACCGTTCTATGCTCTTTCTTCTTTGAGAGAGTTATGAGCTTTAGTCCTCGAGTAGTGGTACGAGGCCATCAGGCCTCTCTTCCTGCTATGTGTATATGGGCAGTGTTACTGTCACAACAGGGTGGTGGAAGGACCAATGAGTCCTTCGACGATGGTTTCTTCACGTGGTTGTCACAATAGATCCCAGTCATTGAGGATTATCCTTATGCTGGGATTGATTTTTCAAGAGATCTTGAGATACCAGTACCTCTTGGTGAGGAGTGAGGAGAGATGGGTAAGTTTCCATCATTCATTTTTTTTTGGTAAACATATGTAATTTTTATGTTGTTTTTGTTATATATCATTTTTTATACCAGAGTATTTGACAGATATGCGTTTTTGTGTGTGCAGATGTGGGACCAGTGCAACCTATTGACTATGCGAGGAACATGTGTCGTCCTCAGCTAGGGGTCGCACCTGCCTCCGCAGGGGGACCAACAAAAATAGGAGATCTTCCAGCTGGGGAGGCTGAGAGGGTGTTGAGATGAGTGGAGCAGAACTTTACAACGCTCACTCACATGGTCCCTATGGCAAAGATTGAGGACCTTCCACCATCTATGCAGCCTCATGTAGTGGGGGTACCACAGATGTGGGTCCGATTGTTTCGGCGTTTGGAAAACATTGTAGATCATTACAATAGGGCCCACAGGCCCTGACTTTAGTTATACTTTTCATGTGCCGAGAACACTACTTGTATATATTTTTTGAGGGCATAAGCCCCATTACTCGTTATTGGTCATATTTTGAGGCGCTTGCATCCATCTATGTACTCTGGTGACTATGATGTTATATATGGATTTTTATGTCTTTTTGTGGCTTATGGATCATTTTTGCAAAAAATGTATTTACATGTTTATGTGTATGTCTTTTCATATGTGTGCAAGATGCCAATCTAAAATTTGATTAGCTAGAGTATTTGTAATTTGATTTAATCTCCTAGGAACATGAAAATATGTAATATAATCAAAGCTTCATTCTAAGAGACGTACCCTAAGGAATCATCGGTGTCAAGTCGGATCATGAACACGGTAGACTCTATTTAATTAAGACACAACCAACTGAGCGTCGAGATATACCCAGAGATGAGAGATACCAAATGATAGAGAATCACGAAGGAACTCAATAACTACACTGTACTCAGCGACATTGTTTGTGGTATCACCTAAGTATATACCTTCAGAAGATAATAACTGGCCTCGAGGTGTAAAAATTGCCCAAGCTGCGAAGGCAAGCCTCTGAGTGTGTCATCTAGCACCGTTTGCATACCCAATGAACACCTCGAGTTCACTTGACATCTTCCATAGTGAAGAAATATACATCAAAATGACACGTCCATAACACTAAAAAAAACTAGAAAGTAATAGTACAAAGACTATACATATGTTACAAAAAGTTACCCATGGTGACCTGCCTATGAGTAATACTTCTTGAGGTAGAGTCCATTTCTAGGCTCTACCAAATCATTCCCTTCAAAATCAACTAGACAATAAGCGCCTTTTTTTAGAACCTCCTTTATGATGAAAGGTCTGAACCACATGGGTTTGAATTTTCCTGCCCCCAGGGGGTCCTTATCTTGGTCATAGACCAGGACAAGGTCGCCTTCAGTGAAAATCTGAGGACGAAAAAACCTATCATACTAACACTTGAATTTATGTTTGTGAGCCTCGTTGGCTAGGGCCACATCATGACACTGCTCATTGAGCTTCTCCAGGTATAATAACCTCTCTTCAAGTGGAGAAGTGTCTGGAAATAATTGTACTGCCAACTTTAGGGACGGGATCTGACATTCGATAGGCAAGATTGCTTCCAACCTATAAATGAGTTGAAAAGGTGAGAAACCAATTGCAGGCTTAACAAATGTTCGGTAAGCCCATAATTCCGAGTATAACATCAAATGCCAATTTGACTTGGCTGAGTTGATCGTTCATTCTAGGATGGTCTTGAGAGATTTATTTACATCTTCCACCTGACCATTTTATTGGGGGTAGTAGGGTGATGAATTTTTTTCCATAACCCAATCTTTGATGTTAACTTGGTCATCATATGGTTCTAAAAGTGACTGCTATGGTCAGTGAAAATCTCCCTTGGGACGTCGAACCTTGTTATTATCTGGTTGAATAAAAAGAGAGTTGCAGTCTCCCCATCATCTTTAAACGTTGGCATAGTTTCGACCCACTTAATGAAGTAGTCTATGGATACGATGATGTAATGGTGCCCCCTTGCTAAAGGGCAGTTGTAGGTAGTGTAATCAATTCCCCACTTGGTGAAGAGACCAACTGTGATGACAGAAAACATAGGAGCGAGATGTGCCCTCATCTTCGGAGAGAAGATCTAGCATGGGTGGCATTTCTTGACCGATTCGATACAATCTTTGATTAGTGTCGGCCAAAATTAACCTACTCATAGAGTCATTTGGGTTGTTTCCAACCCAGACAAATGACCCCCACAAGCTCCGGTATGGTAATCGTTAAGTATGATAACTGCTTCTTTGTGAGTGAGACATCGGCGCAGGATGCAATCTACACCTCTCTGATACAATGTATCATCGAGTATGAGATAATTCTTACCCTGATGGTGTATATGACGACGCTCATCATGGAAGCAAAGGAAGGGAACTTCAAATTTTGGAGATAGATAAGTATATCTCCATACCATGGATTCGAAGATGTGATCAAAAACATATATCCTCTGATAGGCAATTCTTCGGGCACAACATCACCTAACTCAACTGGATGTTCCGAAATAAGTTCTACGAAGACCAGTGACTTTTTGGATTTTGCTGAAACAAAATCTATGTCAAACTCCTAGAGAATGACTATCCATCTACTGATCTTTCTGCCTATTACCTGTCATGTCAACATATACTGGAATGGATTCACAATAGAAATGATGGTGGTCTTGCAAAATAGAACATAATGACGGAACCATTGAACAGCATGGACTGCCGCCAACGCAAGTTTTTTTATATGAGAATAATTGAGTTACGGTCCTACGAGACCTCAACTCAGGTAATAGATCACATATTCTGAGAACAAGTCATCTTCCTGAAATAATACCATGCCAATGGTTGACTCTACTGCAGCCAAATATAATAAGAAATCCTTCTTATAGTTAGGTGGTTGGAGCAGAGAGGCAGTGGTGAGGGAATGTTTCAATGCCGTGAAAGAGTGTTGAGCAGCATCGTCCCGATAAAAAGGAACGTCTTTCTTCAGTAAGCACATAAAGCCCTTGGTGATCTTGGCATAGTTGGCGATGAAGCGTCTTAAAAAATTTGCCTTGCCCTGTAGACTCTGAAGTTGAAGGATTGTGCATGGGGGGAGCAACTGAATTATTCCCTCAACCTTGAGAGGATCGACCATGATCCCTGTTGTTGACACTATGAAACCTAACAAATGTCCTGATGTTACGCAAAAGTTGCACTTGTTTGGATTCAAGCGAATCTGGAAGTAGCGACAACACTCAAAGATAAGTCGGAGGTGTGTGGGATGATCCATTCTCTTGCGAGATCGAGATGCTAAATCATCTAAATAGGCCTTGACTATGTGCTTGAGGTCATGGAAAGAAAAAGAAATGGCCCATTGAAAGGTAGATCCATCATTTTTAAGACCAAAAGGCATTTTACGATACGCGAATGTACCCCAGGGACAAATGAATGTCGTTTTTTACTGGCCTTCGGGCTTGATTTGTATTTGGTTATATCCTGAAAAACCATCCATGAAAGAGAAGGCCTCGCAACCCGCACATTCATCAATTATCTGGTCGATGAATGGTGTGGGAAAATTATCTTTGGGACAGGCCTTGTTCAAATCATGGAAGTCCTTACATACACAAATCATGCCTTGTTTTGTATTGACCGGCACAGGGGTTGACACCCATTGGGTCAAATGGATAGGATAGGTAAAATAGGCTTTTAGAAGTTTCTCAAATTCAACCTTAATGGTTGTTGCTTTCCTGGGGTTAACTGGATGAAGCTTCTGTCGGACATGCTTGGCATCTGGATAACTTGTGATTTCATGTTCGACTATTTTTGGATTGATGCCTGGAATCTCCTCGTAAGATCGAGCAAAACCATCATGGAATTATTTAAATAGATCTATGTAGGTTTGAATCTCTCCGGGGGAGCAGTCATCTCCAATGAAAACATTCTCCATGACGCCAAGCGTTATGGATATATTGATTGGTATGATTTCAGCAATGGTTTCGATATTACCCTCAACATAGACCTCGTGCGTAGCTAATGGATTAATAGGACAAAACCAATCTCCAGTCATAGTCAAGGTAAATTATTCAGCCTCGATTTTGCTTAACTCTTGGAAAAAGAAAGATCTATGATGAAGATCACCCTAGGGTTTGTCTGGACTAGTCATTTATTCAATTACTGCTTTGTCAGAGGGCAAGACTAAGTCTAACGAATCGGTGTTAGCGAGATAACCTTGAGCCCAAATAGGCTCTAGAAGAGGATCAAACTCTTGTTCAGGGGTTGGATCTGGGTTGGTTGAAGCTTGTTGGAATAAAGAGTACGCTACTTCAGCTGCGGACAAGGGCATGGACATGCCCGGATTCCCTGTACCCTCCATTGTTGCTGATGGGGAATGAAGTATTCATGGATCGATGAAATAAGTCATGCGAAACGACGAAACTTGGAAAATATCAACCTTATGGTGGTCGGATATGAACTTGACATCAACTTGCGAGGGCGGGTAATCAAAGGTACCCATCAAAGATGGGCACAAACCAACCCCTACGTTGACTACGCCTAGTTGAGGATTATCAATCATCGGGACCGCAGACACCCCCAATGAAGGATCATATCTGGAGAAAGACAATTGATCAATGGTCACAATCTGGTCCTCGTGTGCAAACAACAAGACCCGAAAAACTGTAGCAACCACTACTTGCATGGAATAAGTCCAACTCCTTCCTAACAAAATATTTTAGTTGAGGGATGCGTCGACTACCTCTTCCTCAATGCACATGATCTTCCCTCCCAATTGCATAGGAAAAGAGGGAATGATACCATGTGGTTAGAACAAACGACCGTCAAAAGCAGTGAGAAGAGTAGGCAAAAAATACAAAACGAGCTGGCCAATGGCCTTCCAACATGCCAATGACATAATGCATGTCGAGGCACCCTCATCAACCACCGTGCAAAAAATATTTCGAGTAAAAGTTTTCGTGGCGTGAGCCACTACTATCTAAAACGCTACATGGTAAGGTAGATGAGGTTTTAAGTCGGTTGTATCTAGCATGATGGTACCCAGATTACAAGTCTCGGTAGATCCTAGAGCGGTTAACAAAGCTTTCCTCTAGGAAGGGAATCTTTGGAGGACCTCCAAAGCGGACATCGCACAAGGGATTTGAGACAAATATTCCACCATAGAATGGTTATGGGCGGCCCTTGCGTTTGGGTTGTGAGAATCTTTTTTGAACTCACCTTTTGGGATGTGTGTCATTGTTTCACCCAAATTCTTCTCAATGTGTAGAGGAAGAGATGGGAGTTCGGCTTCTTTTCCCTTCTCAGAAGTTCTTGGTTTACTGTAGTCATGCGCTCTAGTGGATATGAAAGCATCACCCTTCATCATATATACATTCGTGGATGTGGGATTGTTCAAAGACAGAGAGGGTCCTTGACTACCCCCTTCCGCACTTGTAGAGGCTTGGGTTAGGTTTTATCCATGTTGAAATGGATTTGTTAACACAGTAGGATGTTCTTGTGTCACAAACTTTTCGGCCTCTGCAAGACAGGGACATAGGTGGGTCGGGTAGTCTTCCGCGCACAAGTTTCACAGATACCTCACCTTCTATTTCTCAGTGTGTCCCCCGCCAGCATTATCAGTGGGTTTCTTATCCCCCTTACCCTTCTTTCATTGTTTTTTCTTTCCTTCAGGATGTTGGGTGGCATTTGGATTTGTTGATTGCACTGTGTGTACATCCAACATTTTAGTAGGGGGAGCAGCCAAAACAGTAGTTTGGCTGACCGTTGTGTGTTGTATAGACAATTGTTGCAACTGCTTCCTCAGTTGCTCAGTGGGATTTTTTTTTACTGAACCAACAATACCATCGGCATGTGGTCTAGCTCTCTGTCTGGTTTTATCAAGTATTGAGCATGGTGCATCTAGAAAGATCTCGTATAATAAATTGGACTAAGAATAGATGAGCTCAAGTTGTTGAGCTCTCATGATGGCATCTTCTTTGGAGAACACTCCTGAAGTCGTGACTTCTTTGGATAACTACAGGACCAAAGACTTAAGGAACCACTCGAGCAGGAATGCTGGTGGGACTGGTACCTTAATTAAACTCTTCTGTCATATCCATTCTTGGATATGATTAGAGATATGGTATGCTTTTGTCTGTTCGAAATTGGCCAACAATTATGTGTCAGCGTCGTATCTCACAAGTAATTGGAAATGGTTTAGGAAGGCCATTGCCAATTCACCGAAGGAAGAGTATCTTGATTAGTCGATCTCAATGTACCATTTCATAGCACTCCCAATGAGAGTACATTGAAACAATAAAAAATGTACGGAGTCATCTTTCAATGAGTTATATGAGCACCAAAGGTGGAAGGTAGTCATATGATCGCTTGGATATTCGTTAGGCTTGGATTCAAACTTTGGTATGTCCAAAGGAAACTTTGTCGGCATAGGAGGCCAATGCAGATTGTGACAGATAAGGTCATTCAACAACCTTGTCAAGTCTGGAAAATGCAAGGTTTCTAGGAAAGGTAGTTTGGGTTGTTGGTGATAACTTGAGAAAAAGGGGCCTGGAGTTTTACTAGCACCAGGTTTCCAGGAAAAGTTCAACTGCTAGCCTGGGTTCTGGTAAAAACCATGGCCATGGCCAGCGTATGGGTTCTCCATGTGGGGAGACATCATCAGTTGATTCCCAAAATAGGACGTATATGGATGGGCGTACATTACATTCGAAGGACTTTGGGAAGGGTTGCCCCATTCCGATCCCATGGGGATAGGCATAGTACCTTGTCCAGGGTTCCATTGACTGTGGAAAGAATTTCCCTAGATCGGCATTCCTGACGAAGGAATGGATCCCTACCAAGAATTCCAAGGCACTGATGTGGAAGAAGATCCTGGGTTTGCCCCCTGTGCAGGAACAGTACCCTGCATAGGAAAAGGTTGTTTGAAACCGAGGTTACCCCCAGTCGGGAAAGTAGCTGACGAGAAGGCATTGTTACCAAATGCACCGAACAAAGAAAATGGTGTCAAACCTACTGGCATATTATGAGAAGGTGGTCCTTGACTCCCTGCTCCAAATAAACTATGGTGTGTAGGTGGCCCGGCAGATGGCTGGTGCGTGCCACCGAGCGAAGGGGACGAAGGAGGTATATGAACTCCCCCATAAGGGAAAGAGTTAAAAGGAGAAGAAGTTCCCCCCATGTGGCCTTGCAAAGGAGCGTTAGATCTCCCTGGCCCCATACCTAAAGTCTGTGAAGTGGAGTAGGAAAGTACAGGACTTGTACCTAAGCTAGGCATCTCGTATGAGAACGGAGGGCCTGTTGCACTTGGTGGGAAAGGGGTTATGGCCGCTGCCATAGACGAGATCAGACCACTGTGCAAGGTAGAGGTGTTCGAGACCATGGTGGCTCAGACCAGTGACGGTGGGTTAGGAGGTGTAAACTCTCCTATGGTGACAACCATAGTGGGAATTGAAGAATTCCCAGAAGGAGTAACAACATTTGTTTACATTACTGCATGCGACAATGTATGGCACTCGTAAGGATGAATCGATACGATGATGGGTGTCAAAAGATCAGTGGTTGAGGTTTCAACTAGACCAAAAGATTTTGCTCCAAGGTCTAAAATGGTCGATTCCTCCGGATGTTGGTCGGCCACAATTTCTTGTGACCCGATCGCTTCAAAATACCCTTGTTGGTCTAGCTTTCACCTTAGTGGTGGTGGGGGTGGCTCCAGTGTAACCGATGATAGGCCAAGAAGCCTTCATGACCGGTGGATCTCATGATCCTCCACTATGCGAGAAGATCAAAGACACTCTAGGGCTGTCTATTCATTCAAAAACCAACACACACTAAAAAGTCCCTACAAGATAAAACAAGCAAACACTAAACTAATTGGAAGAACAGTTACAACAACCAACACTAGAGAAACTTACCGGTGCAAGTGAAACTTGAACACAAAAGAACCATCTGGGTATACTCTGTAAAGCATGGCCTGATGTCTATCCTAGGTACCGGGGTATACCCCCGTAGTCACCTGTGTATGTCCCTAAAAATATAGGTAACTAGGTTGCCAACGTGCGAACAATCACCAGGCGGGTACACTCGAAAGTCGATTAGACCACAATGAGCAGGGTATCAAGCTCGAAACCTATCAAGTGTATCGAAAACAAGTGGTCCTGAAGACAACTGAGGACCTTGAATGGATTCGAGACCCACGAAGCTCCATGGCAAATGCAATCAATGGAATCCCAAGACAAACCCTTTATATGTGTTCTCCACTACGATTGGTCCAACTTTGGAGGGGTTATCTCTGCTACCATCCCGCACATGACCTCGTGTTTATCCCCTGTGTTAGAGGGGGGTACTCAATAACTTTCACGATACTAGACTTTGACACTCCTTAACTCAGACTCCAATGTTTGATTTTAATGGCCTTGAAGAGTTTCCTCTCCAACCTAATTCAAGGCCCTAACCCTAAACTAGTTGGTTGACCCTACAAACATAAAACGTCTAATGAATTTAATATTTAGCGTTAATTTTTATGGCTTGTCTTAAGTCAAAGGTTATGAAAGTGAAACTAGTGATGTTTGAAAGATGAAAGCAAAATAAATAGAAAGCTGGAAACAAAAACCTTTACCTTACTTAACTCTTAAACAACATTTTAAACTTAAATTTTTTCTAAGATCTTTGAACAACAAACTCAAAGAATGATTTCACTCGACTACGAGCTACTTATGATCTAAGTAAACTGTCAAGAACTTATGAAAGAAAATACTTTTCCCTGGTTACTAATGCAAAACAACACTTTTTAACCAACAAAGAAATAGATTTTTTTATTTATTTGAATGCTGACAAAGAAAAAAAGGAAAAATACCAACAAGTCAAAACCAAGAAAACTTTTTGGCCTAAGCGCAGATCACAAAGAGTCACTTTTAAAAAATCACACACAAGAAAATTAAAATTGGACTCTCACAGTTGTCTAAAAACCCTATAAAAGAAAATTTTGACCCAAACTTCTAACTGAAAAAGAAAGCTATTGTTGTGAACAAACCTAAGTCACTAACTGCTATGAAAGAGATCCAAAAACCTGAGAGGTATAACTCTTATTAAAGGAAAGGATGACTACCCTACCTTCAACAAAAATTTCCTCCACAAGCACACCGCTGACAGTTCAACAGCAAGTGTGTGCACGCGAGATGTGTAACATTGGAAAGTGTGTACATGTGTCCTTATACAAGCCGCGTGTATCTTTGAAACTCTTAGGTAAAAATACAAACAATCTAGCCCAGGCAAAGACCACTGATCCTGAGAACCATGATCTTTTGAAGACTCAGACACCTACTTTAACAGAAAAAAGAAACCAACTCAAGGAAAAATTCATAGGACAAACCAATTCGAGGGTGAAACATAATCTATTGACCGCAAACAACAAAGACTAGAAAGAGTTCCAAAAAACCCCTAAGAAGGAAAAATTCTAACAGGGGAGAGGATGACTGCCTCTTTAAAAGAAATTTTCATGAATCTTACACGCGACTGTCACTTCCTCAAATAGCTTGTACATGGGGGTTGTGGGAATGTAGGGCGTGGGTACATGTGTGCAGACCTTATACATGCCATGTGTACCTCTATGGGTCTTGAAATTAAAAAAAATAAAAAATTACAGTCAAGCAAAGAAACAGAGATAACTGGTATGGAAGACCAAAATCTCTGTTAGCTCAAACTTTTGCAGAAACTTTAAAAATAGGAAAATGAAACCAGTTCTTAAAAATACCCAAAAACATCCCCAATAACCCTAGAGATCTCCCCAGTATGGTCGCCAATTCTATTGTGAGTGGGAAATCCCTCTACGGACTAGCACCTAGGGTTAAATTATGCATGCAAAAAAGACCTAAAGAGTCATATTTTCTATCATCATCCCATATTTAATCCCCAATACTATTAAGCAAATACATAGTTAAGTGAGCGTACCTTATTCCGAACATTTGATATCGATCCTTCTTCACACTTTATTGCTCCTTGACTGCAGCTCTCCTCTATGGCTGACCTGCATTCACACAGGATACACAACAAACTCTACATGCATTTGATCTAAATATTAATGGGTTAGAGATTCAAACATGTATGCAATAAACTATGAACACCTCATATGGCGGGATGGGAAAAATACTTCTTTATTACCAACTTTAATAAATCAACTTACAATGTCGACGTTGGCTACTGCTCTGCAAACCTAGTCCTGGGATCCTCTTCAACTGTCCTCCAACTTCTTTTCTCTATATCTCTTCTTGCACAAGGATGGCTAAAGAGTTGGGACAAAGGGAATGTGAAAATGGGTATAGTTTCTTTATTATGATTATCCTCCTCCAAATTGGACCTCTAACCCTTCTTTTATAGGCTAGAAGAAGCTAGGTATTTGGACGAACCCTCGGTCGTGCATGGCGGGAAGGTTCAGTTAACTCACCCAATGCTGTGTGTTTCATCGGCATCTTTCCTTTTTTTGTTCTTTTGTAGGTATACACGGGTTTTTTTGGGTCAGCAAGCGTGTACACACGTGCAGTAATAGAGCTGGGCACATGGGCCTTTATAAAAAGTGTTTTTAAGAAGAGTTGTTCTGTTTTGGCAAAGAAGGAATCTGAGATGGCCTGATGCTAGGTAAGCATGTCTAGTGAAAACTAGGGTTATAACAGGAAAGAATAGATATCCATGGGTTGTAGGAGAGCAAGTCACGTATATGTAAAAATATTTGTCGAAGGTTGTGAAGGGATGTTGGTACTAGGTTATTGAGGACCGTGGAAGAGTTGCAGATTAGTTTACAGTACAACAAGTCATCTACAATATCATAGGTAAGTTTTAATTGTTATGGTTATGGTGTTATGGTACATGTATGGTGATGATAGTATGTGATATGGTACATCTTAGTGATGTTATGATACATTGATTAGAATCATTATTGGAAATCTTGGCGTATGGTTTGGTCACATGTTATGGTGTACACTTTAGGCTTATCTTATGGTACACGGAATGATTGAGAGTGATATGGTATATGGTTGAGACACTTGTTATAATTGATGTACATGGTTGATGTGCATGATTGGCACATGGTATGATACATGGTATTGTACAGGATTGATACATGGTATGGTGTTGATTTACATGGTTGATGCACGTTTTGGTATAGGTGTTGGTGCATGGTTGATGCATGGTTTGGTACATGTGTTGGTGAATGGTTGATGCACTTGTTGTGGTACAGGTTATGGTACATGGTTGATGCTTGGTATTGTACAGGTTGATGGTTTGTTGGTGATATTGGTATATGCTTGGTAGAGGCATGTGTTTGTGATGTTGGAAATCTAGTCTAGAGGTGTCCTTAGTATATGATCCATGTGAGAGGATCTGATTGAGTATCAATGACAGTGATAGGTTGGAAAATTTGTTGTGACAGGATGGATACAATGATAGGTTGGCAGGTTACAGGTTGATGTGACAATGACAGTGGCGGTGGAATTGGTAGTGATTGTGGTAGTAACAATTGGTCTACACTTATACTTCATGGAAGCATTATGGGGAAAGGAAAGGGGGTTGTAGCCTCCTTCCGGATGGATCCGTAGAATCAAGGATAAGGAGCTTCCTTCAGGTTGGAGCCTAAGAACTAGGTGGTTGCAACCACCTTTCGTTTGGAGTCGGAGAACCCAGGGGGTTGTTGCCTCCTTTTGGTTGGAGCTAGAGAATTTAGGGATTTGTAGCTTCCTTTAGGTTGGAACCTACAAATATGGGGTTGTAGCCTCCTTCATGTTGCAGCTAGAGAATTTGGAAGTTGGTGCTTCCTATGAATGAATTCTTGATATAGATAAGAAATCATTTCATGGTTTTCTCCCATTTGGATTTCCACATAAACATTGGTGTACTATGTATTTGATGTGATGTTGTTGGTGAACTAACAATGAAAAGTCTTGAGTCTCTTTAAAAATGCAAGTTAAATTTGTATTTTCTTGGGTAATAGGATCAAGTTACAAACAGATAAAACTTAATGATTTTTTACTTAATCATGAGCAACATAAACAGACATAACAACCATCAAAGTAAACACATTAACACAACAAAATGATAAAGGGATATATTTCCTGGTCCATCTTCTAATAGATCATTTTTATTAGTGCTGAAAGTTTCAAAATCAATGCTTTACAATGATCAAAATGAAAAATAGATAGCTTCAATGGCTCCAAAATGTCCAAAAACCCCTATTTGGGCTCTTTCTTCACGTAGTTTGGCAAAAACCTAAGTAGGAAACACTTCTTGAATGTTTCTCCCAATTATTTGTTGTCTTTGCTCGCCAAAATGCACCTATGTGTGACTAACCTAGATCAAGGCCATTTCCCATGAAAAAAACCCAGCACCACGCATGTTCCGCAATTCATGGAAAAATGTCAAACGGTTAGGAGACTTAGACACCTTTATCAATGGAGGTGTCGATTGCATGGCCTATGTGGCCTAGCACAGACCTTAAGTATAACACCTAGCCCACAAATCTGTTGCAAACTCTGCATGTTGTTCGTATGTAATGCCAAGTGTCCACAGGCTTGGAACCACTGGTTCCCCTGCATATTGAAGGTCATGTGGTATATGTGTTTGGTGTAGTGACAGTGGGCTGGGGCTAAGCCCCGGCTCAGACTCCACCTGAACAAGCAACCAATGCAATTTTACTAAAAATTTTACAAATAGACTATTAAGAAACACCATAGGAGGGATGGTATCCCAACCTATATGTAGATTCAGCCATGTTAGAGGTCCAGAATTCGAACCCCATAGACTCCAACAAAATGTTTAACCAACTAAGAAATGACGTGGTGCCACATGAAGGCTCGTGGATGGGTCACCTGGCACCTTTCCATTCGCCAACCAAAGTCACACATGTTATTCTTGGATTGGTCCATGTACAAGCCTACCACATCATATGACCAGTCACCCTACCATATGTCAATACAGTCACCCTGCCACGTGTCAGTATAGTCTGCACAATCAACAGTACGGACTATACAGTTAGCTAAATTTTTTCCTATTTGGAAAAGTGGACAGAATGTGATATCTCTTTCATACGATGTTAGCTTGAACCCATTCAATTTGAATTGGGATCATGAGGGCGAGGCCTACACAGAACTCCTTTTTCAATCAATTCCGAGAACTTTGAGTTTTGAGCATATTTTGATCCCTTGGATCACTCCTCCCCATTGGGAAACTTTTGGACCTCCAAAAGACTACTTTCAGTCTATTTGAAGATGAGGGTATAGTTCCCTCACCTTTACAACCTCAATCCATCTATATTTTCTTGGATTTTTGCCTTTAAGACCAACACGAAGGTATTCCACATTCCCTCGTTTTGAAGTTCTCATCCTCCTATCAAGGATTGTATCCTCATGAAATTCTAAAAGATATTATAGCGAGAAATCATCTATGGAAATACTATGAACATTCTCTCCTTGATCATCAATCAAAGGAGGCTCATACAATCTCAAATTATAAACATTAACAACTACATACATTTGCATATAAGGAGGCAAATCCAAATGGAAGGGCATTGTTACCAATATTTTCAAGAATCTTGAAATATCCATATCCAATTGGCTTCATTTTTTTACCTTCTCCTTTAAGCCTCTCTTTTCTAATGTAAATCCAAACTTCATCTCCAACTTGGAAACTGTGATCAACATGATGCTTTTCATGTCTTTTCTTGTACTTGGCTTGGCTCTTTTCCAACTGTTCTTGTACCATTTGATGCACCAACTGAATTTGTTCAATGAACTTATTTTCTCTATCAATGTCATAATGACCATCAATAGAAGTATCCTTCTCAAAGATAAAATCTAAAGGATATTTTGGAAAATAACCAAAACATGCCTCAAATGGAGATGTTTGAGTCGAAGAGTGCTTAGCTCGGTTGTAAGCATGTTGAATGTAGTGTAGGTGCTCATCCAAAGCTTAGGATGCTTGCTGCAATAACCACTAAGAAGATGTACTATTGTTCTATTCACCACTTTAGTCTGACCATCGGTTTATGGATGAAAATTTGTGGTCTTTTTTAGCTTGGTCTCCATGAGTTCCCATAATATTGACCAAAAGTTCCCAATAAATTGAGAATCTCGATCAAAAAACATTTGTGTCATTTTTTCAGTTGTAACCTGGTTCTTACAAGGCATCAAAATACACATTTTTCTTAAACGCTCAACCACAACATAAATATAATCATGATTATTTTTAGACATAGGTAGACCTCCTACAAAGTCCAAGGAAATGCTTTCTCAAGGAAGAGAAGGAACCGGAACTGGAATATACAAACCCAAACTTTTATTTCTAGGCTTACTTGTAGCACATAAAGAACAACCTCTTACATATCTTGAAACACTTTCATTCATTTAAGGCCAATAGCAATACCTTTTCAAATTAGCCATCATATTGCCTACACCAAAGTGGCCAGGAATAAGAGAAGAAAGTGCTTTGCATCTGATGTTGACTCTTTCATCCTATGGAATACATAGCTTTCCAAGATGATACAAAATCTTATCATGCACATGGTAATCCAATACCTGAACTTGGTTAGAATGACACAAATTTGCATAAACCTCTTTAAAATCAACATCTAAAGCATATTGTTCAACATAGCTCTCATGTATGGTAGAATTATGCTTAAGAATATATGAAGAACTAGCAATCGGCCTAGAAATTGTTAAATTAAATATTAGTTTAAAATGGTCAATTAGAAATTAGACTTAGGCATTAATAAAGTCAAAGTGACTTTAGGTTAATTTATTTTCTTTTAGGTCAGATATTTTTTTTTAGGTTATATTTTCACTTTATCCCACATTCATAAAGTGGTTTGACTCTACTTGATTGTAACCTATATAAGAAAGCTATTTACTCTCTTATTTCATTGATTGAATAAAGACAAATAACCTTATTCAAGTTATCTTGGTTTCTGTGTGTGCTCGATTTTCGTTAAATGGTATCAGAGCGAGGTTTGTGCCATGGAGTCTGGGAGTGCATTAAGACCTAGGGATTGCTACCGACAGTGATGGATCGAGGGATCACCAACGTAGCACACTCAAGGAGACAAAAGGGTTTCGGATCAGCCGGAGTCGGGTTCATTTGATTTTTTGGTTTTAAAAGCTAGATTGCAAGTATTTTGCCATTATTTATCTACTAAGTTTAGTATTTTATGGTCATCTATGGCTACATTGACCAACATCATGTTGGAAGGCAACCAAAATTTCTCTGGAAAGAACTACAATACCTAGAAGCAATGCATGTTGGCCATTTTTGCGTACCGGTGCCTGTCAGATATTGTTCTGGGCACAAGTCCTCGTCCAACGGTTGCAGGTAAATACCAAGACAAGTTTGATGGCCAAGATAGAGAGGTCATGATGTTGATCAAATTATCTGTGACAGATGAGATGCTACCTGAGGTTCAAAATGGGAAGATTGTTGCAGCGATCTGGAAATAGTTGAAAGAGACCCATGAGATTTCAGATAAGGGTTGAGCATTCTTTTTAAAGAATATGTTGTTCTTGATCAAGATGAGTGAGGGTGCCTCTCTCCAAGAGCACTTACTCAAGATCAAGGAAATCTAGGAGCAGTTGGAGGACATTGGTCGGAAGATGGCAGAAGAGGCCATGGTGGTGATCACATTGAATAGCTTGCCAGGGTCCTACGAGCACTTCATTGAGACCCTGAATATCACAGCTACAGACGTTGACCTAAATTTTGGAGAGATATCAAATAAGCTCTTGCAGCAGGGCACGTGGAAGAAGCAATTTGGGAGAAACAGTGAGACAGAGGGTTTAGAGCAGGCCTTTGCAGCCAAAGCTAAAGTCAAAGGAAAATGGACAAGGAAACCTAGTCCAGGCAATGATGAGGATGACACCAAAAGTCCGAAGACCATCACTTTTCATTATTGTGGAAAGACTGGCCATATGAAGAAGCACTGCAGAAAGTCTTTGGAAGATCAGAAGCACAACCACAGAGGGTCTCAGCAGAAGGCTGATGTCCCAGAGCACACAGAGGAGAAGGAGGCAGCCTTCTATGCCTTTATGGCCTGTACACAAGAAGATCATTCCAAGTCATCTACTTGGTTTGTTGATTTAGGCGCATCTAGGAATTTCACCAATCGGAAATATTGGTTCACAAAGTTTACACCTAGTCCATCCAAAGACTCGGTGATCTTCGGTGGAGGCGAGGAGTATAATATAGTCGGCAAGGGGAATGTTCAGATTTCCTTTGGAGGAAAGATGCTTATGTTTCTCAACGTCCACTATGTGTCAGGTATGGAGCTTCATCTGTTCTCAGTTAGTCATATTATAAGGTACTCTCCTCACTTGGATGTCAACTTTAGCAATCACAAGTGTTATATGATTGAGAAGAATACCAAGAAGATCGTTTCTCTTGGTGTGGAGGACCATGGTTTATTCAGATTGGTGGATATTGGGTAAGGAAGAGAGCATGCACTGGCAGTGAAGAGTGCATCAGACATCTGCACACTATGGCATCAGAGGTATGGGCACCAGGGATGATTTTAAGGATATAAAATTATTTTAAAATGTAGAAACCTTGGCGAATATTATTAATCCTTCATATGTCAACTATAAATGTTTGGCGATATTTTTGTAAAAATATTCAAATTTCTAAGTATTTTATATAGTTTTTATAAAATTTTGGCAATTTTTAAGGTAAAATAATTTTATCCTATAGAATTTGGGAGAATTATTTTTAAAATAGCGAATCTCGTTTTTGGAAAAACCACGGAAAATTAGCCCACGAATGAAATTTAGCCCCTAAAATCATCCCTAAATTGGGTACCTCAATTTTAACTACCTCTCTCAGTTGGCACAAGAGAAACTGGTAGATGGACTTCTAGACATTCAGCAGAAAATTCAGGGAGTTTGTGGAGCTTCCCAGGCAGGGAAGAAACATCGAGCACCATTTGATGAAGGACAAGATTTGGAGAGTGCAGAGGGTCCTTCAGCTGGTTCATGCAAACGTATGTGGACCAATGAACACGGAATCAATCACCAGTGCCGGGTATTTCCTTTTGTTTTTTGATGATTTCAATAGGAAAATGTGGGTGTATTTTTTGATGTTGAAGTCTAACATGTTTAAAGAATTTCAAAACTTTAAATCATTAGTCGCGAATGAGTCAGGTTGTCATATTACCTCTCTTAGATCTGATAATGGTGGAGAATTTTGCTCCAAAGAATTCAATAATTTTTGTGCTAAACATGGGATCAAGAGACAATACACCACACCCTATACTCCACAACATAATGGGGTGGTTGAAAGGAGAAACCACACTATAACAGAGATGTCCAGATGTATGTTGCAAAAAAGGTGTGTTCCTAACAGGTTTTGGACAGAGGCAGTGTTCACAGCAGTGTACTTGCTGAATAGATCTCCCATGATGGTGGTAAAGAAGAAGACTCCAGAGGAAGCATGGTATGTAAGAAATCCCAAAGTAAGTCATTGAAGGTCTTTGGTTCTACTGCTTACACTTGGATTCCAACTGCGAAATGAACCAAGTTAGATTCGAAGAGTAAGAAGATGATGCTTACAGGGTACAACAACACCCATAAAGTTTACAGATTAGTTGATGTTGACACTGATAAGGTGAGATTTAGCAGAGATGTTTTTGTTGATGAGGAGGTTGGACCCTTCCATACTCCTCTCGCATTCAGAGTTATTGAGCAACCATAAGTCATTAAATATTCAGGTGTCAAGCTTCCGATAGCTCCACCTGAAGGGGGGAAAGATTCTTAGCATTATGATGAGGAGTCAAAATAGGATGAGTCTCCTAGGTCAGTCAGATCAGTACATTCTGAAGCAGGAAGCCCAAGTCATGGTGGAAATACTGACTTGGCAGCCAGGGATTCCAAAAGAACCAAGTGGTGGCACAACACCATTGGAGATGTTCGGATAGGAGAGATGATCGAGGGAAGATCATCACGAGGTAACAATAAACAACAAAATGGAACAGTCCACTTTGCTCTTATGGCCAATATTCAGGAGATCTATGAGCCTTAGGTATTCAAGGAAGAAAAAGGAAGACCTGAATGGGAAAATGCGATGGAGGTCGAACATGAAAGTTTGATGAAAAATCAGACTTGGGATCTCACAACTCTTCCATCAAGGAAGAAACCCATTGGCTCCAAATGGGTGTACAAGGTAGAGTACAAGGCAGATGGTACACTTGACAAGTACAAATAACGGTTAGTTGCGAAAGGATTCTCTCAACGAGAAGGCATTGACTATGAGGAGACGTTTTCTCCTACAACAAAGATGAGCACTATTCGTCTTGTTCTAGTCATGAAAACACAACAAGGCTGGAAGGTCCACTAGATGGACATGAAAAGTGCCTTCCTCAATGGAGATTTGAAGGAAGTGGTATACATGTGCCAACCAGAGGGGTTTCTGGTTGCAAGGAAGGAGCATCTAGTTTACAGACTAAAGAAGGCTCTATATGGTACGAAACAGGTATCGAGGGCATGGTACATCAAGATTCATAGGTATTTGGTTCAACAAGGGTTCCAGTGGAGTCCTTCATATTCCAACTTATATCTCAAAAGGGTTGGCAATTAGATCATTCTTTTGGTTGTTTATGTGGATGATATCATTATTATAAGTAGTGAGGAAGATGTAATTACATGGATCAAATCCAACATGAGCAGAGCATTTGACATGATAGATCTAGGTCTCCTACACTATTGTTTGGGTGTAGAAGTTTGGCAAACAGAGAGCAACATTTTTGTCTCACAAGCAAAGTATGCCAGGAGTTTGTTGGATAAGTTCGGGATGGAGGATTGCAAAATCTCCTCTACACATATGGAGAAAGGGATGAAACTTTCAGCCAAGACTGACTCAAAGGAAGTCAGTGAGTCACTATATAGACAGCTAGTGGGCAACATGATATATCTTACAACCACTAGACCTGATCTGAGTTTCGTTGTGAGCTTCATTTCCATATTTATGACAACGTCGAAAGTAGAGCGCTGGAAAGCAGCGAAGCAAGTGCTGAGATAGGTGAAAGGGACACTTGACTTTGGTATTCTATACAGTAGGAGAAAAGACTCGAGGTTGTGTAGGTATATCGATTCAGATTGGGCAGGTTTTGTTGATGATAGAAAATCTACCTTTGGATATGTCTTCAGCCTTGGCACGGGTGCAGTCACATGGACCAGTAAGAAACAACATGCAGTCACCCTTTCATCGACAGAAGCATAGTATCGAGGAGCATTGAAAGGTGCATGCGAGGTAGTTTGGCTCAGGAGGATGTTATCAGATATGCAGATGCAGTAGAGAGAGATTACACCCTTGTTCTGTGACAATCAAGGGGTAATGAAACTTGCCAAGAATCTAGTCTTCCACGAGCATACCAAACATGTTGATACACACTGTCACTTCATTAGACAGTTTGTAGAAGATGGAACTATTGAGCTGCAGTATTGTCCTTTAGAGGATCAAACTGCAAACATTTTCACCAAGTCTTTGGGTCCTGAAAAGCATGTAAAATTTCGAAAGAAACTTGGTGTAGTGAGTAGATTGACCATTAAGGGAGGGTGTTAAATTAAATATTAGTTTATAATGGTCAAATAGAAATTAGACTTAGGCATTAATAAAGTCAAAGTGACTTTAGGTTAATTTATTTTCTTTTAGGTGAGATATTTTCTTTTAGGTTATATTTTCACTTTATCCCACATTCATAAAGTGGTTTGACTCTACTTGATTGTAACCTATATAAGAAATCTATTTGCTCTCTTAATTCATTGATTGGATAAAGACAAATAACCTTATTCAAGTTATTTTGGTTTCTGTGTGTGCTCGATTTCTGTTACAGAAATCATATCAACAACTTTGTTATAAATGTCTTTCTTATACCTTATGAACAAGTGGAATTGTTGTAGAAAACCCATCCATCTAAAGTTCCTTGCTTGTTGTAGCTTTGTTTGTGATTGTAAGTATTGCAATGGTTGATGATCTGCATGAATGATAGTTTCTTTTCTCAACAAATAATGTCTTCATTTTTTCACACTTTGCACCAATGCATACAACTCCTTATTATAAGTAGGATAGTTAATCACAACACCATTAAAAGTTTTAGAATGAAAACAAATGGGCTTACCATGTTTCAACAAGACTGTTCCCATTGCATAATTACTTGCATCTATTTGGATCTCAAATGGTTGTCTCAAATTAGGAAGTGCAAGAAATGGAGATGAACTAATCTTCTCCTTCAATGCATAAAAATAATTTGTTTTCTTGCCTCCCCATTGGAAAACTTGCTTGATGCTTGTCACTCCATGTAATGGAGCTGGAATTGAAGAGAAGTTGGCGATAAACTTTCTCCAATATTGGGTTTCTCCCAAAAACATTCTTACCTCTATCACATTGTTGGGATTGGGCCAATCCAAAATGACTTTGACCTTGGAAGGATCAATTTTCAGTTCTCCTCCTCCAACAACATGTCCCAAGCAAATAAGTGATGCCTTTCCAAACTCACATATAGAAATCTTCAAAAACAAATTTGTTTTCTTCAAGACATCCAAAACTTGCTTTACATGCATAACATGCTCTTCATGAGATTATCTAAATATCAAAATGTCATCCAAGTAGATAATAACACAATCATCAATAAAATGCCTTAAAACTTCATTCATGACTCTCGTAAATGTAGCAGGAGATTTACAAATCCCAAATGGCATTACCATCCATTCAAACAAACCTTGATTTTTTTTGAAAGTTGTCTTTCATGTGTCTCCCTCAGTAATCATAATCTGATGGTATCCACTTCTCAAATACAACTTACTAAAATACTTAGCATCTTTCAATTTATCAAGAAAATCATCAATTCTAGGAAGAAGATAATGATTATTTACCATAATCTTGTTCAAGGCTCTGAAATCTACACACATGCGCCATGTACCATCTTTCTTTGGCACTAAAGCAATTGGTGAACAACATGGTGATGTTCTTGGCATGATGATCCCTTTGCAAATCAACTCTTGGATATGTTTTTTAATTTTGGCATTCTCCATGACTGACATCTTGTACATACCAATGTTTAGAAGAGGACAACCTTGCTGCAATTTTATCTCATGTTGGATACCCCTTTTTGGATGAAATCCTTTTGGTTCCTAAAACATCTCATCATATTGGTTAAAAACCTCATATAAATCACATTTCAACTTTGCATCACAACCTTGTAAAGATTCTTTTTCAACATTTTCTTTGGGTTTGATCATCAAGAGGACAAAGTTCTTACTAGCAATGACTAATCTCTTCATTTGTCCAACATTTACAAGTGACAAATTCAACTTCGTTGTATGTGCTCTAACAATGTACTCAACTCCATTTTTTTAAAAATGATATTTTTTCTCATGACGATGAGAGATGGATCTCCTATCATATAAATATGGGCTTCCCAACACATTACCATAAATATCCAATGGAATAACATCAATCTCTACCTCATTTGTAAATTTTGTAGTGATGGAAAATCCAAGTTTACACCTTCTTGTCACATGCAATTTGGCATTGTTACATATCCATCCTAGAAGGTATGGTTTAGGCCGATGTGGAGTAGTTTCCAATTTTAATTTCTTGACAGTGTCTTCAAATATGAGGTTTTCTTGAGATACAGTATCAAAAAGAGTATCTATCTTGGTATGCTTTGAAATAATCCTTATGTGGAAAAACTTTATTCTTTATTTTTCATGTTGATTTTCATTGACGCTACTACTACTTGAAGAACTAGTACTTGCAATAGAATCCTTATCTTGAAAACCCATAGTTGTAATTTTTGTTTCATCTTCTAAATCAGAACCTAAATCATGTTGTGTAGTTGCAACAATCTTTGGTTTTCCTTTGTTGTTGAACTTTTTTGGGTCTCTTTTCAAGATGAACTTTCCAACAATGGTCTTCATCATGGCCATATTTTGAACAATGTTTACATGTAAGTTTTTCTCCCTCTTTCATGACTGAATAAATATTTCTTCCCTTTCCCTTGAACTTATTCTTTCCTTTGTCTCCATGAACAAAAGGTTTCTTGTTGCCCGTTTGAGGTTCATTCCTCCCTCTTGATTCCAAATGAGTTCCATGTACAAAAACTTCATCTATACTTGTAGGGTTAAACATAAGTATTGTGTGCCTCAAGTAGCTATGCAATCCTCCAATGTATTTGAGTAAATTCTCTTGAGAAGATAAATCTATACCCAAAATCAAAGCTCTTCTTCTAAATTCTTGAGTGTAGCTTTGCACACTTTTCCCTTTAGCTTGTCTAAATTTTTTTCAATCCATAATAGCTTTCTACATATATGCTAATGGATAAAATTTTCTTTTAAGTGCAACAATAAAATCATTTCAAGAGGATAAAACTTTATCATGTTTCTTCATGTCCTCTTGAGTTTTGACTTCCCACCAAATGAGTGTTGCACTTTCCAATCTAAGAGAAGCAAGTTCAATCTTAGTTTCATCATATTTGATTATTTGTATCCTATAGTACACTTCAATCTAACGAATCCATTTATCCAATTTCTTAGTATTTACCTCTCCATTGTACATAGGCAATTCAAACTTAATATCAAGCTTAAGCAAAGGATTTTGTAGAGGAATGTTACCATGTTCTTTTGGAGAATTTGGAGGTGGTTGTGAAATGGTGTAAGAGGTGGAAGATGGAGGTGGTGGAGGATGAGTCTCACCATTCCCTCCATTTCCTTTTGGATTTTTATCACCACTATCTCCATTACCTTTTGGAGGATTTGATCTTTCACCTTACAACCTTTCATTTCTTTCTTCAAATAAAACTTTCACCATTTCTGTCATATCATAGAAAGGTTTTCTGAAAGTTTCATCTTCTGAAGTAAGATTTTAATGACTATCTCTATTAGGTCTCCTATCATCATTTGCACCATTCACTATGTAACTACCCCAGTATGTAACTACATAAGTAAGACTTGGATGATGTCAAGATGAGGATAAGATATGAAAATGAAGGACACACAAATGATAAAAATATATAGGAGGAAAATAGTTCCCATCAATCATGGGCTAATGGAGTCATAAGGAATTGGTTAAATGAGAGAGTGTGTCACAAAAAAATACTTTGAAGCATGTCATATGATAGAAGAGGAATTTTTACCATCTTCTAGAAATTAGTAAATAAAGAAAATATTAATTTGATACTCATATTTAAGGTATGCACTTAAGGTAGAAAGGTCATAATTTGATACATTTGAATCTTCCCGAGGGAGTGAAGGTCGATGATGAAATGGTGGGTGTAATATCCCCAGATAGAACCCCAACAATAAATTTAATAATGTACTTAAGCTGGTGAGCTATTTTATATCTTTTGGCTTGCATTTTCCATGGTGTAGTGCATGCATGTACTGTGCAGTAAATGATGCACATTCCAGGATACCGCGCATAGAAAACTTAAGTGCACGCGATATTGAGGCCAGGGAGCCTTTGTGTATATGTTGTGCTTTATAGGTTGGTGATCCAGTTATTATAAGACTAGGATGCTTATGTTTCAAATTAGGCCAGAGAGCCTAGATGTTAAAGGCCAGTGTGCCTATATTTGTAGAAACCTCATCATTAATATAAAATATGTCATTGTGTGAAAACCGACCATGATAAAAGAGATGGGGGACTAAACTCCACTAGTTAGGGAAAGGGAGGGCCAACAGTTAAGGGAAAGGGGCTAATCTAGGGAGCTTAATCCAAAAAGGAATATTATAGTAATATTTCTTAAATCATAAAGTATGGATAATTATTTTATCCTAAGTTCTAAAGTTGGGGACAAGTGGGCCAAAGTAGCTCCCAACATGACAAGTGTCAAGTTGGGGACATACATACATATTGTGGGAACTTAATTCATTATCCCATCTTTTCCATCATCTTTTTCCTCATTCTTCCCACTCATGCAGCTATGATTCCATGATCACTTACTCAGTCAGTTATCCTCCATACCTTACTGTCACTGTACCCAAACTTGTATCCATAGCCATTCATGTTTGTGTAGCTGGTTAGCTTGGGATATGGAATGAAGAAGAGGGTTTTTAGGCCCATGGGATACTGAAGAGGCAGGTTTTCAGGCCTGTGATAAGTTCTCTGAGTGAGAGAATTGTTGGGGATTGATTTTCGTAGGTGCTAAACTGCAGCTATAGCGCTCTGAGACTTTCAGTCCGGCCTATTGTTGAAGCCCTGGAAGGGAAGTGGGGAAGTCGAGGGACTATTGAGAAGAGAATGGTAACACTTCCTTGGTTGGGACAGGCATGTGGGGAATGAGAGGTTCTAGGTTGTTAGTTGAGTGAGCACCTGAGATGGAGTCTTTCCTGTTGTCCATGAGCCTTAGCCTGGATAGGAATCCCTTTACCCAGGTGGAGTTTAGTCCTAGCTTAGGGGTGACCCACTGTTGAGAATGATGAGCAGTGCAGTCTATGACTGGGAGGTTCGTGGAAGGTCTACACGCAGTTGGTGATATCCTTGCAAAGATATGTGTCAAATCTGTGATAAATTTATATGTTGCATTGTTATTTACATGTTTATTTTTATGGGTATCTCTTGTATATGTTTCATGTCTGTGTTACTGTTATTTTAGTATGAATCCATGCATTTACGTAATGTATTTCCCTATTTACATTTTATATATAAAGCTTCTACAAGAGCACCGTGTGTATGTTTTAATTGCATGCAGTTCATAAAATTTATGTGGCAGAACTCAGTTGGTAAGCTAGGTATGCTACAGTATGTTTCGCATTGAGAGAAAAAGAGCGTTATCTGGAGTAGCGTGGCCTAACCATGGGTGGTCGAGGATGTTACAGTGGGAGGAGTAGGTACCATCATATACACTGACCATGATGTGGCTTACACAGTAAATTCCTAGATTTGAATCCACTGGATTACTTGGAGAGCAGGGGAGAAGGCCCATCATGCACACCACTATTGGAGCATGCGCAGTGGATCCTGAGGCTATACAACATAGGAATTATGAATTTACTATGTATATCACACTTCAAGTGCGGTAAGCACATCAATGGGTGTGTCAAGAAACTCCTAGAAAGGGTACATGGAGGCATTTAATGTATGGATAGGACAGTGCCTATCAATGTTTATTTGATCGCAGCAATAACAAGGCTACACATGGATGGGGAGATGATAGAACACTACTTTGAAGAATAAACAAAGGAAAATTTCATTTCTGATGAAATAAAAACAAAGTATGGCACAGAGAGAGGTAACAGGGGAATCAAGATCAGTGACATCAATGATCCTGCAACCAGATTTGCAGCAAGACTATTAGGTTGTGAGATAATGTTCAAATGTAGAAAGTAGGAGGTACCCACAGGCGTAGTAGCAACTGCAGTGCGGTGTGCAAAGGGGTGCTCGATGAGTTGGGCCCCTTATCTACTAAAATCCTTCTTGGAAGACTACAAATACACACAATATTGGGGATCTAAGTTCCACTACTCATGGTTACTCATCCTCATTTCATTGGTGGGATGGAAAGAACCCACATACAATGTGTTCCTACAAAGAACAGGAAAGTGTGATGTAGCGCACTACACATCTCTTCAAATCACAACGGATCCCAAGGAAAAGAAAATCAACAACGACGTATTCGCGTTGTACCTAATGGAGATCCAGAACAAGTTGGTAGACACATGGATAATTTCACCAGAAACTATCTAGGAGTTTGGACAAATAGCGAATTTCCAAGCATCGCGCCATATTATGTCGCTACAAGAAAATAATTATCCAGCTAAGGAGTGGATACAGTTGAATTATTGTGTGATGACGTAGGATATCTAGATGGAGGTCTAGTAATGGTCTGAAGAGTGGAAAATGCCAATGATCCCAAAGACAGTGCTAGGAGGACAAACTAGGATGCAGGACATTAAAGTCCCTACATAGAAAACATGCACAAATGACGCAAATAAAAAGAAGAAGATGACACAAGGTTAAGAAGGGGGAAGTATTCCCATACAAAAGAAAATTCAAACAAATAAGAAATCACAATGTGGTTCTACACAAGGACCACCTCTCCCAGAACAAGCACCAAGAGGAACGACAGAACAGGTGTGTGCAGAAGAAATAATTATGGAGACACAGGAGAAACCTATGGAGGAAGAAATAGCATAGGATATGGCATGGATACAAAGATGAATGAGGCATTGAAGCCATCTGAGGCCTAAAGAAAGAGAAAAAGGGAGCAAGAAAGCAGCTCTAGGAAGAAGGCGAAGGCCCATAGAAAACCGATGGAAACATCACTGACAGCAGATGATGTGGAGCTGATAGACATGAAAGTGGAAGATCAACTATAAAAGGTGTGGGAAAATGCCTAGAATCACCGATATTCAATTATGGAGAAAATACAGGAGGTAAAAACTACGTTGGAGAAATTGAAGATACGGGTATAACAACAGAAGGATACACCAGTAAAGGCTAGGGAAGGATTCCTTGCTTAAGAAATAGTGGATATCATAGAGCAGGGGAGTGAAACCTTTATATTAACACATGAGATGTTATTTCTTGATGAGGAGACAATAAAGAATCCTTTAAAAGACATTGAAACACTAGACTTGGCTTTGCCTAAGATTCCAACAAAGGCACTATATAAATTAAATTTCAACGTCACATAGGAGATTCAGTCCAGAGAAAGGTATGATGCAATGAATATACAGATAGTGTAGGACAAAAACACCACACTGAAGGAGGTCCTCAGCCAAGAATGGTAGGAAAAAAATATGGCACAACAAAAAGTGGACGAGATGGAGAACCATATACATGTAGTATTTCAAGCCATCTCAGACAACGTAGATTCAAAGGGAGCATCTTCAAAAGAGAATATGAGAAAGATAGCGTAGAATTTGCAACAATACAAAGACCAGATCAAGGAACTGGAGGAGTGTGCAGTACCTACTACTCCTAAGGACATCAGAGTACAAAGAGAGTAGGATGTGATAGCATCTGCAGAGAACATCGCACATAATATACATAGAATGACATAGATGTTGGAAAAGAGTGCCCAACTATGGACACAACTACTAGAAGATGGGAGCCTACAAGAGCTACAAGGGTGGGAAGATATATTGCATGTAGAAATGACATATTTCAAGTAGCGACAGAGGACAATGTCCCTGCAAGAAAATATAAAAAATTTCGCAGAGATGAAGAACCTACAAGAAGAAGAAAAAGCATTGCATGCACAATATATGGAAAGACAGGCTCAGTTGGAGCCCTTATAGCATAAGGAAGAGTAGTTGGTCATGGAGATCGACGCAAAAAAAGTGCACATCAAAGAGATAATCTTGGAGGGGGGGAATATTAATACCTATAGTCACAACACAAGTGGTAGAGGAAATGACGAAAAAGAGCAACCAAACTTAGGAGCAATGCCAGTGGATAGAAGAGATGTATGACACACTAGGATAGGCAGTGAAAGATGTTGGAGTCCATGAGTGACTCAGGATGAGTCAAGATGTCAGTGTTGAGGACCTGTTAGAGTAGGCCAATTTTGGGAGAAATCAAAGAAGGTTTGAAGGAATTAAAGAAGCACCAGAAAACATGGGATCACACTGAAAATAAAGGAAAAGTGGCATTGGGAAAAGAGAAAAAACAACACGTGAGGCGTGCATGCAGGAAAATCTAACCAAATTAGGGTTAGGGTTTTTGTAAGAGACTGTAACATTTGTTGAGCTCAAAATCAGTATATATAAGTACCTAGGAGGTCTAGGTAAGGTGGTTCTAACATTTGTAATGTTCGACGAAGGAGACTATTGTAAGATCTAACACCAATTTTGTAAGTTGTTGATTTGTAGGAGAATTAAGCAACTAGATCTCGAGGGTTAGATCACAGGCTGAGGAGCCTCCCTATTGGCGCAGGAAAATCTAGGGAGAAATTGAAGAAGGTTTTAAGGAATTAAAGAAGGGCTGGAAAACAGGGGAGCGTGCTGGAAAAAAAGGAAAAGAAGCACTAGAAAAAGAGGAAAAGCAGTACGTGAGGCGTGCATGCAGGAAAACCTAACCACCTTAGGGTTAGGGTTTTTGTAAGAGAATGTAATAGTTGTTGAGCTAAGATTTAGTATATATAAGTACCTAGGAGGTCTAGGTATGGTGGTGCTAAGGTGTTTCATGTTTGACGAAGGAGACTACTGTAAGATCTAACACCCATTTTTCACGTTTTTTATTTGTAGGGGAGTTAAGCAACTAGATCCCAAGGGTTAGATCACAGGATGAGGATCCTAGTGCGATCTAGCCAGCCTCATAGGGATCAGTGAACTTGTTTGTGATTGTATGATCAAAACTATAGTGTGTGTGGAACCATATATTAAAGAACCATAATAAAAGAACTAAAGAGCCATATCTTTGTGGACGTATCCCAGGAGGGGTTGAACCACAATAACACATGTTTTATATGTTGTGATTGGTTTCTTGTTTACCTTCTGCAAGTATTTAGAATAAGAATGGATAATTCTGTGAGATCTGTGATATGTTAGATCTATTATAATGCATGAATGGATTTATCAAATGAATGAATATTGAGAATAATAGAAAGAACAACCAGATCAAGGCCTAAGAAGATGAAATCACAAGCCCAGATCCCCACTCTTTCCTATACTACAAGCATCTGAGCATTGCAGTCACCCATAAAACTATCTCGAGTGAGACTTCATAGTATATATTATGTGTTTTGTTTCCTTATGGTTTACAGTGAGGGGCGATAATTTTAGAGGGATTTGTTGGCATCTTGTTCAGATCTGAACCTAGGTCAGCCCAAAAGTATAAAGAAGAGAGTAGTAACCAACAAATGGTTATGTTTCCAGTTGGAACTGCATGGGATTGAGTGAGTGGGATCTATGAAAGAATCGCGGAAAGAATGAAACTATAGAAGGGAATGCTCATACCATGTAATCCAATGAAGGAAGAGATCGAAATATGGTTGAAAACAAAGGAGCACGATTTTGCGCAGAAGGATAAAAGAAAACCTAAGTTAACACCACATAAATATCTAGACAAGTACGTGTTTAGCAACTTGCATGAGGTATTTTTCTATGATTTTCCACATGTATTTCAAGAGTGGCTATTGAGTTTGAAATAAAACCACTCTACAAATCAAATAGGATAGCTCGAGTGGAATCGTATGGAGATCGTGCAGTTACAACAAGTTAACAACAAATTCACACGCGCAATAGATTTCTGGATAGACAGTATTGTTGTAGGGTTTATCACGGAATTTGTAGTAGATATTGCGAAGTCTTACAGTGAAATAGAGAAATAATTCTTGAAGGGACCCGGAGGTAGGTATATCAGATCGTTGTATACTTCCATCAAGATCTTACTATACAACAAGGGTTTGATGACTATGGAAGCAGACAACTAAAATTCCCTATGTGCATGTGGGAAAGGGGGAAGCACTGACAAGAGCTGGAGAAATGGAGTAAAATATGAATAAAGGAAAGAAGGAGGAGGCCTTGTAACCAATCATGATGGTGGAAGATTAGATCACGAATATCATGGAAATAGCTGGAAAAACATGTTGTGGAGTACCCTACCAATATAATATGAATAACAAGAAGAGAGCCATAGCAGATAGAGAGGGCTTGGAAAGTGATGAAGAAGAGGTAGAGGATCTTCGGGCTGTGGAGCATATTGAGGAAATCCTGCGTGAAAAATATCAAAGGAATACAAGAGATCCAATGGAGGGAACAAAAGGTAGAACACCCATCCATGTCAGTGTCAATGTGGAACCCATAAAAACATGTGTGACCAATACACCAATAAGAACACCACCATTTAGACAACAAAAGTTTAGTAGAAGAAAGACAGCAGGAAGTGCACCCAATCAAGGAGTAGCGACTGGAGGAGACAGTTCAGGAAGTATTAGTCAATTATCTACATCATGTGGAGGTTGTATCTCATCAACATTCAAAATGGCAGGACATGATCCCACCATTAGGTTACCCGAATTCAAGGGAGAAGCACAGAGGATCCCGAAAAGAAATTTTTTATATGTGAGAAGACTTGGGAAGAAAAGGGGGGGGAAATAGTCATTTGTGTTTTTTCACTAAGGAAAAGAGTGAAGAGAGAGATTTGAGTGAAAAAGAGTGCAAAGTGATATGAAAAAGTGGATATTTGTGGTCAGTATTTTGAATTCCGCAGAATGTCACCACCAAGAGTTGGAGCATCGTGACGAAACAGAGGACCATGAGAAATAGTGCTTGAGTGATAGAAACATGAATGCAGGAGATGCCCATGGTCGTGGATGTGGACAATATTCACACACTGGAATACAAGACTACTACCACACACATAGAGGAGGAAAAATACCCAACACAGGAGGCCAAACAGTCGTAGGAGGAGGCAGAAAGGACAAAATTTGACGCATCCAGGGGAAATGGGATGCAGCATGAAGGACAAGCCATGAATTCGACTCAACATGTCTAGAGCGGGGCCTAGAACCAGAAGAATACCGTGAAACGGAGTTTGAGGCCATGCTAGCAGTGGGGGTATCGTCCCCACAAGGGAAAAAGAAGGCATGAGTAGAGAGCATTTCACAAGGCATACAACGCGCACAGGAGGAATTGGCCATAGTGATGCCTAAGATTCTCAAGGAAGTGAAGGTCGATGATGATATAGTGGGAGGATTAGATACCATTAGATAGTTCTACCATGATGTGGCTGACGCAGTAAAATTCCTAAATTTGGCACCACAGAATTACTTGGAGAGCAGGGGAGAAGGCCCATCAGGTGTGCCATTGTTGGAGCCTACGTAGTGGATCTTGGGGCTATACAACATAGGAATTATGAATTCACTAGATATACCGCCCTTCGGGTGCAGTAAACACATCAATGGATGTGTTAAGAAAATCCTAGCAAGGGTAGATGGAGGGATTTTATGGATGGATAGACCAGTGCCTATCAATGTTGATTTGATCGCAACAATCACGGGGCCACCCAAGGATGGGGATAAGATAGAGCAGTATTTAGAATACAAAACAAAGGAAAAATCCATTTCTAATGAAATCAAAGAAAAGTATGGTGTGGATAGAGGTAACTGAGGAATCGGGATCAGTGAAATCAACGATCATGTGACCAGATTTGCAACAAGATTGTTAGGTAGCAAGTTAATGCGCAAATGTAGAAAGGAGGAGGTACCCGCAAGTGTAGTAGCAGTTGCAGCACAGTGCGTGAAGGGGATCTCGATGAACTAGGCCCCTTATCTACTAAACTCCTTCTTGGAAGACTAAAAAGACACACAAGATTGGGGCTTTGAGTTCCACTACTTATGTTACTCATCCTCATTGCATTGGTGGGATGGAAAGAACCCACATACAACGTGTTCCTTTAGGGAAAAGGAAAGTATGGCACAATGCACTACATGTCTCTTCGAAGAAAAGCAGACCCCAAGGAAAAGAAAATCAACAGGGACGTATCTGCATTGTACCTAATAGAGATCCATAATAGGTTGGCAGACACATGGATAATTTCACCAGAAATTGTCCAAGAGTTTGGACATATAGTGAATTTCAAAGCATCGCGCCATAGTATGTGGCTACAGGAAAGGAGGGATCTAGACAAGGAATGGCTACAGTTTAATTACTACGTGACAACGTAGGATATCCAGACGAAGGTCCAGGAGTGGTATGAAGAGTGGAAAATGCCAATGATCCCAAAAACAGTGCCAAGAGGAAAAACTAGGACGCGGGACAAAACAATCCCTATGCAACAGACAGGCACAAATGGCATAAACAAAAGGAAGAATACAACACACGGTCAAGAGGGAGGAAGCAGTCCCATACAAAATAAAATTCGAACAAAGAAAAAATCACAGTGTGGTTCTACACAAGGACCACCATGCCGAGAACATGCACCAAGAGGAATGACAAACCAGGTGCACGTAGAAGAAATAAGAATGGAGACACGAGAGAAACCTATTGAGGAAGAAATGGTGTAGGATATAGGCATAGATATAGATATGCTTGAGGCATCGAAGCCATAAGAGGCCCAAAGAAAGAGAACATGGGATTAAGAAAGCTTCTCCAAGAAGAAGGCAAAGGCTCACAGAAAACTGATGGAAGCATCACTGATAGAAGATGATGTGGATTTGATAGCCATGGCATTGTAATATTGATTGTCATAGGTGTGGGAAAATTCAAAGAATCACCAGGCTTCAATTCTGGAGAAAATACAGGGGGTAAAACTGCACTGGAGAATTTGAAGATACATGCATAACATTAACATAAGGATACACTAGTAAAGGTTAGGGAAGAATTCCTTGCTCAAGAAACTGGGGAGATCATAGCGTAGAAGAGTGCCAACTTTATATTAACACCTAAGATTTTATTTCTTGATGAGGAGACAATGCAGAAGCCTTTAAAAGACATTGAGACATTGGACTTAGCTTTGCCCAAGATTCCAACAAAGGCACTATATAAATTAGAGGTCAGTGTCACGCATGAGATTTATTCCAGAGAAAATCCTGACTCAACGAATCTACAGATAGAACAGGAGGAGAACAACACACTAAAGGAGGTCATCAGACAATAAGGGTAGGATAAAATGATGGGGCAACAAAAAGTGGATGAGATGGAGAACCAGATACATGTAGTATTTCAAGCCATCTTAGACAACACAGAATCATAGGGAGCGTCTTCAGAAGAGAAGATGAGAAAGATGGTGCAGTATTTGCAACAATACAAAGACCATATCAAGGAACTGGAGGAGCGGGCATTACCTACTACTCCTCCAGACATCATAGCGCAAAGAGAGAAGGACGCCATAACATCTGCAGAGAACATTGCACAGAATATACATAGAATGACAGAGATGTTGCAAAAGAGTGCCCAGATATTTACATAGATACTAGAGGATGGGAGCCTACAAGAGTTGCAAGGGTAGGAAGATAAATTACACACATCAATGAAATATTTTGATCAGTGACAAATGACAATGTCCCTTATAGAAAATATCAAAACTACCGCAAAGATGAACAACCTACATGTAGAATAAAAAGCAGTGCAGGAATGAAAGATGGCAAGACAGGCTCAGTTGGAGCCCTTATAGGAGAAGGCAGAGCAGCTAGTCATGGATATTGATGCAGCAAAAGTGCACATCAAATATATAGGCTTGGAGGGGGTAGAGATATTAATACCTCCAGTCACCGCGTAGGTGGTAGAGGTAATGACAGAAAAGAATAACCAAGATCAGGAGCAATGCCAATAGATAGAAAATATGTACCACGCACTGGCACAACCAGTGAAATATGTTTCAGTCTTTGAGTGACTCGGGATGATTCAATATGTAAGTGTTAGGGGCATGTTGGCGCAGACCAATTTTGGGATAAATCGAAGAAGGTTTGAAGGAATTAAAGCAACGCTGGAAGCAGGGGAGTGTGTCGAAAATAAAGGAAAAGTGGCACCCGAAAAAGAGGAAAAGAAGCACGTGAGGCATGCATGTAGGAAAACCTAACCACATTAGGCTTAGGGTTTTTGTAAGAGAATGTAATATCTCTTGAGATGATAACTAGTATATATAAGTACCTAGGAGGTTTAGGTAAGGTGGTGCTAAGTTTTGTAATGTTCAACGAAGGAGACTACTGTAAGATATAACACCAATTTTTTAAGTTGTTGAGTTGTAGCAGAGTTAAGAAACTAGATCTTGATGGTTAGATTGCAGGATGAGGAGCCTGCCTATTTGCATGGGCCAATTTTGGGAGAAATCAAAGAAGGTTTGAAGGAATTAAAGAAGTGCTGGAAAACAAGGGAGCATGCCAGAAATAAAGGAAAAGTGGCACCGAAAAAAGAGGAAAAGATGCATGTGAGGCATGCATGCAGGAAAACCTAACCACATTAGGGTTAGGGTTTTTGTAAGATAATGTAACAGTTGTTGAGATAAGAATTCAAATATATAAGTACCTAGGAGGTCTAGGTAAGGTGGTGCTAAGGTTTGTAATGTTTAACAAAGGAGACTAATGTAAGATATAACACCAATTTTGAAAGTTGTTGAGCTATAGGAGAGTTAAGAAACTAGATCCAGAGGGTTAGATCATAGGATGAGGAGCCTGGTGCAATCTAGTCAATCTCACAGGGATTGGGGAACCTTTTTGTGATTATATGATTAGAAATGTAGTGTGCAAGGCACCATATATTACAGAACCATAATAAAATAGCCTAAGAGACAGATCTTTTTGGACATATCCCAGGAGGGGGTGAACCATGGTAACACCTGTGTTATGTGTTGTGATTGGTTGTTTGTTTACCTTTTTCAAATAGTCTATCGTATGTTATATCTATTAGAATGCATGCATAGATTTATCAAATAAATGAATATTAATAATAATAAAAAAGAACAAATAGATCAAGGCCTAAGAAGATGAAATCACAAGCCCAGATCATGAATTTGTCCTAGATTGCAAGCATATGATCATTGCATTCACCCATAGAACTATCTCGGGTGATATTGCGCAGTATATCATGTGTGGTGTGTTTCCTTCTCATTTACCAAGAGGGCCGATAGTTTTACAGGTATTTGTTGGAATCTTCTTCATATTTGAACATGGGTCAGCCAAAAATCAAAAAGAGGAGAGTAGTAACCAAGAAATGGTTATGTTTACAGCTCAAAATACATGGGATTGAGTGAGTGGGATCCGTGAAAGAATCATGAAAATAATGCAACTATAGAAGGGAATGTTCATACCATGGAATCCCACAAAGGAAGAGATCAAAATCTCGTTGAAAACAAAGGACCTTGAGTTTGCGCAGAAGGATAACAGAAACCCTAAGTTAACACCATGCAAATATCTGGACAAGTACGTGTTTAGCGAATTGCATCAAGTCTTTTTCTGTGATTTTCCACATGTATTGCAAGAGTGGCTCGAGTGGAATCCAGTGGATATCATGCTGCTACAACAAGTTAACAAAAAATTCACAAACACAATAGATTTATGTCTAGACAGTATTGTTGCAGGGTTTATCACAGAATTCGTAGTAGATACTACGAAGTCTTATAGCGCAATATAGAAAGAGTTCTTGAAGGGACCCAAAGGTAGGTATATAATATCGATGTAAATTTTCATCAATATCTTACGGTACAACAAGGATGTGATGATTATGGAAGAAGACAGTTAAACTTCCATACGTGCATGGGGAAAGGGGGGAAGCACTAACAAGATCTGGAGAAATGGAGGAAGAGATGAATAAAGAAAGAAAGAGGAGGAATTGGACCCAATCATGATGGAGGAATATCATATCAAGCAGATCATGGAAACAACTAGAGAAATTTGCAGTGAAGTACCCTACCAATATAAGATGAATAACAAGAATAGAGCCATAGTAGATAGAGAGGGCTTGGAAAGTGATGAAGAAGAGGTAGAGGATCTCTGATTTGTGGAAAATATTTAGGAAATCCTACGCACAACATATGAAAGGAAGATAATAGGTCTAATGTCGAGAACATAAGGCAGCACTCCCATCCATGTTAGTGTCAGTGTGGAACCCATAAACCCATCTGTGACTAATACACCAATAAGAACACCATCATTTAGACAACTGAATTTTAGTAGAATAAAGATAGCAGGAAGTGAACCCAATCAAGGAGAAGCAACTAGAGGAGCCAGTTCAGGAAGTAGTAGTCAAGTATCTAAACCATGTGGAAGTCGTATCTTATCACCGTTCAAAATGGTAGGACATGATCCCACCATCAGGTTACCCAAATTCAAGGGAGAATCATTAGAGGATCCCTAAAAGAACTTGTTTATCAATAAGAATATTTGGGAAGCAAAGCAGATCACATATGAGGATACAAAACGTGTGCAGTTAGCTATCATGCTAAGAGACCTCACACTGGATTGGTACATGAGCTTAGCTGTAAACAACCCACCAGGAACAACACAGACTATTACATATGTGAAGAAGTTTTTGATAAATTAATTTTATAAGCCCAGTTTAGAGGATCAATACATGAATGAGATGATTGAAATCATACAAAAACCATGTGATTCGGTTTGGGAGATCGATCAGAGGTTCAAACGGTTGAAGGGTAAATTGAAATATGTCATGAATGACATGCAATATAGACATCTCTTTTTGAATTCACTACTACCACATGTGAAATACCCTTTGAGGTAACAAATGTTTCAAACTTAGGAGGAGGCTCTGAAGGAAGCCCTACAACTGGAAGAGAACTAGTATCAGAAGGAAGATCTAGCAATAGCGGAGCAATGAAGGAGATGTTGAATCAACTAATGGATATGGAGGAGTATAGGATTCTCGCAGGATTTCATCAGGAAGTACAAAAAGCAAGAGAAAAATCTTGGCATGATGGAAACATCAAGAGGAATATTTTCAAGGAGGGATACCTAATCTTGTTGTATGACAATAAATTTTTGTAACATCCTCGTAAGTTCAAAATGCATTGGCTAGGGCCCTACGAAGTAAAGAATGTCGTATATGGGGGATATGTACAACTAAAGGATCTCGTAGAAGTAGATATTAAAGGAATGATCAATGGGAGTCGAATGAAACTGTATTAGGACAGTCGACCTCCTAGCACTTAAAAAGTTACAACGCAGTAAGAAAACATGTACATATTGTGTAGTAGATGTTAGAAGAAAAAGACAGAAATCCATAAAAAGAAGAAATGTAACAAAAAGAGAAAAATATAGGAGCCGATTTCAAGTTTTTATGTAATATAGAGATTATCACTAATAGTGTGCCACAGAAACACCAATGTCGAAGACACTGCACGTTGGAGAATAGTTGATAGACATAAAAAGTGGAGCATGTATGAAAAAGTGAAAAATTAAAAACTGTCAGTACGAAACAATTGTCATTTCGTGTCCCATTGTAGAAGTCAAAAAGGGGGGGAAATATTCATTTTCATTTTTTCACTAAGGAGAAGAGTGAAGAGTGATATTTGATTGAAAAAGACTACAAAGTGATCAAAACAAGTGGAGATTTGTGGTCAACAGTTTGAATTCGGCAGAATGTCACCACTGAGAGTCGAAGCATTGTGCAGAACTGGGCAGAACACGAGAAGTAGTGCTCGAGTGACAGAAAAATGAACGCAGGAGATGCCCACAATCATGGATGTGGACACAATTCACATGTCGGAATACAAGCCTACTACCACCCACATAGAGGAGGAACAAAACCAACACAAGAGGTCGAACAGCCAGAGGAGGATGCAGAAAGGAAAGAATCTGACGTGTCCAGGGGAAAACAGATGCAATAGGAAGGACAAACCATGGATTCAACTCAGAAGGGTCTAGAACAGGGCCTAGAAACATAAGAAGACTGTAAAATAGATCTCAAAGCTATGCCAGCAGTGGGGGTATTGTCCCCATAAGGAGAGAATAAGGCACAAGCAAAGAGAAGTACACAAGGCGTACAATGCACACAGGATAAATTGGCCATAGTGATGCCTAAGATTCCCGAGGGAGGGAAGATCATTGATAAAATGGTGGGAAGAGTAGATTCCATAAAATACTCCGACCATGATGTGGATGACGCAGTAAAATTTCTAGATTTGGTGCCACAAAATTACTTGGAGAGCAGGGGTGAAGGCCCACTAGGCATGCCACTGTTGGAGACTGTGTAGTGGATCCTAGGGCTATGAAGCATAGGAATTACGAATTCAGTGGATATACTGCACCTCAAGAGTGTTAAATACATCAATGGATGTGTCAAGAAACTCCTAGAAAGGGTACATGGAGGGATTTTATGGATGGATAGGCTAGTGCCTATCAATGTTGATTTGATCGCAGCAATCACGGGGCTACCCATGGATGGGAATAATCCAGAGTATTATTTTAAAGAATAAACAAAGGAAAAATCCATTTCTGATGAAATCAAAGTAAAGTATGGCATGGAGAGAGGTAACAGGAGAATCAAGATCAGTGACATCAAAAATCCTGCGACCATATTTGCAACAAGACTTTTAGGTTGCAAGAAAATGTGAAAATGTATAAAGGAGGAGGTACCCATAGGCATAGTATCAGCCGCAACGCAATGGACAAAGGGTAGATTGATGATTTGGGACCCTTATCTATGAAAATACTTCTTGGAAGACTACAAAGACACACAATATTGGTGCTTTGAGTTCCAATACTTGTGGTTACTCATCCCCATTGCATTGGTGGGATGGAAAGAACCCACATACAGTGTATTCCTATAGAGAACAGGAAAGTGTGGCACAACACACCACACGTCTCTTCGAAGCACAACATATCTAAAGGAAAAGAAAATCAACAGCGATGTATTCATGTTGTACCTAAAGGAGATCTAGAATAGGTTGATAGACACATGGAGAATTTCACCAGAAAATGTCAAAAGAGTTTGGACAGATAGCGAATTTCCATGCATCGTGCCATAGTATGTGGCTACAAGAAAAGAGGGATCAAACAAAGGAGTGGCTATAGTTGAATTATGTCGTGATGATGCGGGATATCTAGATGGAGGTCCAGGAGTGGTATGAAGAGTGGAAAACGCCAGTGATCCCAAAGACAGTGCCAGGAGGAAAAACTAGGATGTAAGACAGAAGAGTCCCTACGCAACAGACATGCATAAATGGCACAAACAAAAAGAATAATACAACACAAGGTCAAGAGGGGGGAAGCAGTCCCATACAAAAGAAAAGATGGACAAATAATAAATCGCAGTGTGGTTCTACACAAGGACCACTATGCCTAGAACAAGCACCAAGAGGAACGACAGAGCAGGTGTGCATAGAAGAAATAAGAACGGAGACATGGGAGAAGACTATGGAGGACGAAATGGTGTAGGCTGCAGGAATGGATACAGAGATTCCTGAGGCATCAGATCCATTAGAGGCCCAAAGAAAGAGAATAGTGGAGCAAGAAAAGGGCTATGGGAAGAAGGAGAAGGCCCACAGAAGACCGATGGAAACATCATTGAAAGAAGATGATGTGGAGTTGATAGCCATGACAGTGCAAGATTGACTTTCAGAGGTGAGGGGAAATTTCGAGAATCACTAGGCTTCAATTCTGGAGAAAATATAGGAGGTAAAAATTGTGTTGGAGAAGTTGAAGATACAGGTAGAACATCAACAGAAGGATACACTAGTAAAGGATAGGGAAGGAGTCCCTGCTCAAGAAATAATGGAGATCATAGCACATAGGAGTGCCAACATTATATTAGCACCTGAGATTATATTTCTTGATGAGGAGACAACACAGAATCCTTTAAAAGACATTGAGACACTGGACCTGGCTTTTCCCGAGATTCCAACAAAGGCACTATATAAATTACAGGTCAGCGTCCCGTATGAGATTTAGTCCAGACCAAGGTCTGATGCAACGAATCTATAGATAGCATAGGAGGATAACTCCACACTGAAGGAGGTCATTATACAAGAAGGGAAAGATAAAAATATGGCATCACAAAAAGTGGTGAGATGGAGAACCATATGCATGTAGTACTTCAAGCCATCTTAGACATCGTAAAATCAAAGGGAGCATCTTCGGAAGAGAATATGAGAAAGATAGTGAAGAATTTGAAAAAATACAAAGACCAGATCAAGGAACTAGAAGAACGTGTAGTACCTACTACTTCTCCATATGTCACAGTGCAAAGAGATCATGATGTGATAACATCTTTAGAGAAAATCAAGAAGAATATACATAGAATGAAAGAGATGTTGGAAAATAATGCCCAACTATGGACACAGGTACTAGAGGATGGGAGCCTACAAGAGATGCAAGGTCATGAAGATAAATTGCACGCAGTAATGATAGATATCAAGAAGCGACAGAGGACAATGTCCCTTCCAGAAAAGGTCAAAACTACCGCAGACATGAAGAACCTATAGGCAAAATAAAAAGTGGTGTAGGTAGAGAAGATGGCAAGACAAGCTCAGTTGGAGCCCTTACAGGAGAAGGAAGATCAACTAGTCATGGAGATCGACACAGAGAAAGTGTGTATCGAACTGATATTCTAGGAGGGGGGAGAGATATTAATACCTCTAGTCACCACGCATGTGATAGAGGCAATGACAAAAAAGAGAAACCAAGCTCAGGAGAAATGTTAGGGGATAGAAAAGATGTATGATGCACTAGAAAAGGAAGTGAAAGATGATGGAATCCGTGAGTGACTTGGGATGAGTTAAGATGTCAATTTTGGGGGCCTCTTGGCACAGGCTAATTTTGGGAGAAATCGAAGAAGGTTTGAAGGAATGAAAGCAACGTCAGAAAATAGGGAACTGTGCTAGAAATGAAGGAAAATAGGTGTCGAAAAAATAGGAAAAGCAATACGCGAGGCGTGCATGCAGGAAAACCTAACTGTATTAGGGTTAGGGCTTTTGTAAGAGAATGTAACAGTTTTTGCGCTGAGAATTAGTATATATAAGTACCTAGGAGGTCTAGGTAAGGTGGTGCTAAGTTTTTTAATGTTCGAAGAAGGAGACTACTATAAGATCTAATACCAATTTTGTAAGTTGTTGAGTTGTAGGAGAGCTAAACAACTAGAGCCTGAGGGTTAGATCCCAGGCATAGGAACTTGGTGCAATCTAATCAGCCTCACAGGGATCAAGGGACTTGTTTGTGATTGTATGATCATTATTGTAGTGTGTGCGGTGCCATATATTACAAAACCATAATAAAAGAGTGTGAGAGCCGGATCTTTGTGGACGTATCCCAGGAGGGGGTGAACCACAGTAACACATGTGTTATGTGTTGTGATTGTTTGCATGTTTACCTTCTGCAAAAAGTTAGACTAACAATGGATAATTTTGTGAGATATGTCATATGTTAGCTCTGTTAGAATGCATGAATAGATTTAGCAAATGAATTAATACCAAGAATAATAGAAAGAACAACCAGATCAAGGCCTAAGAAGATGAAATCACAAGCCCAAATCCCCACTCTTTCCTATATTGCAAGCACCTGAGCATTGCAGTCACCCATAGAACTATCTTCAGTGAGACTGCGCAGTATATCCTATGTTTTGTGTTTCCTTCGGGTTTACCGAGAGGGCCAATAGTATTAGATGGTTTTGTTGGAAGCTTGTTCAAAAGTAGAAAGAGGAGAGTAGTAACCAACACTAACCCATTACATATTTATACATAGAATTTAGGGTTCAAAATCTTATTCTCTTATCCCAAAACCCTATGACAACTCATGATTACAACTCATGACAACTCATTGTTCAAGTGTGTTATTCCTACCTTTGTGCATGTGTGTTCCTTTTACATTCGGGATTGTTATTCTTATTGTTTTTGCACGTCTATCTTCTTTTGCATACATAATTGTTATCCTTCCTACTTTTTCGGATGCCCTCATTCCCTCTAATACCCCTAGTCTGAACCCCAAATGTAAATGTGTGTGTGTGTGTGTGTGTATACTTCTCTAACTTGGTGAGTTGTTGGTATCAATTTTTTTATTCAGTTTTGTGCACACATCCCATAGTTTGGTGATTGTGTGAGGATAAAAAAGGCCAATGCACCTGTAATGTAAATGTAATCACCCTCAATATTGTTAATATAATAGCATCATTGTGCGCAAACTCAAATCGGACGAAAAGAGACGGGGGGATAAACTCCACAGAAAATGGAAAAGGGGGAGCTTAAGTCAAGGGAATATTTTATTAATATTTCTGAAAGTTTAAGTTATGGATATGTATTAATCCTAAGTTTCCAAAGGATGGGAATGAGTCACCAAGTGGATAAAATCTAGTTCTGAAGGTGACAAGTGTTCATTTATAACCATGCAATATTTATTGTTGGCCTTAGTGTAATTTGAGGGGATTATCACTCATTCCAGGATCATTCGAATGAACTTCCTCTTCGAAGGAATGTGTATTTTGTTGTAACTTATTGTCATTGCTTAACCCTATGCTTGGGAAGACTTGTTACGGGAAAAAGAGTATTGTCATACCTGTGAGAATTCTCTCCAGGTGAGATATTTGTTGTTGAATAGGTGGGTTGTCTGGCCCGTGAACATTTCTCTCCAAGTTAGATATTTGTTGGAATTTCCCCCTGGTGTGATGGGAATTAGATACAAGGATATGATACTTTCTTTCCGGATTGTTGCTTAAGCCCTGGAATGGAAGTGGGGCAGTCGAAGGATTGTTGAGTAGAGAAGGGGCACACTTCCTGGGGTGGGACAAGCATGTGGGGAATGAGGGACTATGGTTAGTTGCAGTAGTTGGCACCTTGGAACAAGTCTTTTGTTGAATATCATACCATATCCTGGTGATAAGAACCCTTTTTCCTATGGATTTTAAGCCCCACCTCAGGGGTGACCTATCATTTAAAGGTTATGAGAAACAAATTCTATGACTAAGAGGAATTTTTTAGTCCTACGTGCAGTTGGTGACTTTTCATAAAAGATAAGTGTCCTTCACAGTCTTGTTTAATTACTTTGTGCTATAACGTACATATTCTTTTTAAATGGGTTTATCTTCCTATATGAATTGCATCTAAATATTTTTGTTAATTTTATGTAATGTTACTACATGTGTGTGTGTGTGTGTGTGTGTGTGTGTGTGTGTGTGTGTGTGTGTGTTCCTTTTTCCTCTATGTCGAGACATATGTGGGCATGGCAATTATTAAGTATTCTGGTTAAATTAAACTATGTGGTATGGTTAGAAGATACCAAGTCAAGGTATGAATCGACAAGCACATAGTGAAATTGTTTGTGCACACAAAGGTGATAGAATATGCATGCAGCATCAGATTGATTGTGCCCATGGTAGTATTATGTGTGCAAATTGTTTGCGCGCAAAGTAGTATATATACTTGCTATGAAGGGATAAACGTGTATAGGTTTGTGAAATTTATTCCACTGCTATAATTGTATTAAAAGAACTGTACTCATAAAGAGAGACCCACCTTGGGTTTGGGCGCAATACCTTAAGGTTGTGTATAGTATTTTGGTCTACTTGTAACAGGGAGCATTATGAGTAGTATCTGTGCACTAGGATTTTTGAAGTAGCATGGTCCAGTAGTGATCTTGGTATTCTACAAAGAATATCATAGAGACAAAAATTGAGGTTGTAGTGACGTGTACCAGTGTGGGAGGCTAGGGAAATTATAGATTAGTATCATATCCCTTGGTTCAACACTTGGACTTGTATGAGCCAGAGACCAGCATGAAATAAATGTGTGCGCTAAGTATTGGTGTCACACAGTTTGGAGTTTATTTTGAACAAAAAACCACAAGTGTGTGGTATAGAGTTTTGATGTGCACAAAAATAGCGATGTCAGGTGTGCACACTAGAATTTGCATGTTAAAATCATCCAAGGTAAAAGAAAAGAAATTATTTTGACAAATTGTGCATAACTCTCATAAAAATTTTGCATTAATTTGTCTAGCATATCTTGCTTACTGCACTTTTTGTAGATTTAACAACAATTGGTTTAGGACAAAATCAACGCAATTATTAAAAGTATGGAAGGTGCACAGAGAACCTACAGTCAGGATGAATAAATGGGAAGGTTTTAAGTTGGTATGGGTATTGAAGGTGCATAATCAAATGGATATAGGGAAGGCTTAGAAGAGAGTATGAACTTGGTAGAGACCACAAAAATTTTGCAAAAGGATGTCCAATGTGTTGAGATACCTCTTTCAACCCTAGGTATGATCTGATACCATGTTGAAATTTCCCTCAACCTATAACTTGATAGTTAATTCCAAAAAAAATACATTTATTGAATTAAAGTATATCTAGGTTACTCAAAACAACATGTAGTGGAAGCATAAACAAGGAAACCAAATCAAGAACATAAGAACACCAAGCATTTTGGGTAAAACCCCTAGAAAATCCATGGATGGAAAACCATTCCAATGATGATTTTAATAAGGTCAAATTAGGGCTCCCATAACAGGGATAATGGCCCACTAAGATAAATTACACTACAAAAAAAACTGGAAACTCTTGTGTTGGTGTACGACCTTGTACCAACATGTTTTCCAATGCATCTGCAACTTGCCCTTATTTGTTATATGGACATCCATGATCTATCCTTCTCTAACTTGCGGATATCTACAAATGTCTCCTCTAAGACCTGCATATGTGTACAAAAATATCATATGGAAATATTATTACGACTATGCTCTTCCATGTGGCTTATATTCCTTGAAACCCACCTATGGTTACTTCTACTCTCTCTCCTCCTTCACCTGTATGACCTCTAGATGAAATTCCTTTTTCACCTATCAAGATATTGAATCATTTCCCTTTATGATTCAACCCTCTCATCAATACTTGGATGAACTCTCTTCACCCAACCAGTGAGATCTCCTAACTTTAGTGTAAGAAAAAGTCCTTCTTTTCTCTTAAACTCCTCATACTAGAAAAATTCCTTCTTTGATATCCTCAACATTGGTCTCTCACCAATTCTCTCACAAGTGTATCATGCACAAGTCCCTACCTTGGTCTCTCACCAAGTCTCTCAACCTTGAACTCTCATCAACAATCTCGACCATGTCAACTCCCTCAACACAAGTGTCTTCCTCCTTCTCTTAGCCTTGCTTTTATAATCATGAGTTACAATGTATTTATAATATTCAAAGTGATATATTGTTCAGATTACTTCTCACACCCACTTAAGATTTAGATTACATGTTTCATGCTAAGCACGTCCTTAAATAACTTAATTCACTAATAAATGCAATTTTACTTTAATTAATTCCTTCTAACTAAAGTAAACTCAAGACTAGAATATTTTCAACTAATTCCACATGAAAAACACATGCCTATGTGGAAGCACTTGTCCGATGCTAACAAAAACATCAACATAAAGTTATAAATATGATAATGATAGGCTTATGAAAGCCAAGGAGGAGCAAGATGGATTCAACATCAAGTTGCTACAAATCTTGGACAGAATTGAGAAAAATATAGATAAGGAGACATAGACAAGTGGGTTAGGAAGACACGGGTCTCATGATGAGGGAAGAGAAACAAAAGTGTTTATAATAATATTCATCACTCTCCAAGATATTCAGCGAGGAGAGAACATAGTAGTGCAAGCCCATCTCTTGTCAGAAATCATAAGAGAAGGATTGGGGTGGACGAACTACGGGGAGAGATTAATAAGATCAAGCCTCCTACTTTTTATGGTGATCATAAGAAGGATGAGGATGCAGAGAAATGGCTCTTGGGTATGAGGAAATACTTCTAGCTACATTATTACTCCTCACGGGTAGAAGGGAAAAAATTCATTTATCAACTCAAGGGAAAAGCATCAATGTGGTGGGATTAGTATGTACAAGTGTAGCACATTGATATAAGAAGGTTACTTGGAGGGAATTCAAGGGATCTTTTGAAACAAAATGTTTAACCAAACATTACTATGATAGGAAAATGAAGGAGTTATGTGAACTCAAGCTTGGGATCATGACCATAGACGAGTATGAAAGGACATTTTTAGACTTTTTGAAATATTTTCCTTTTATCAAGGATGAACCTGTGAATATTCAAAGGTAACTGAGTGGGCTACCATCATTTATTAGTGATAAGATGCAATTTGATGATCCCAAGACATTGGAGGAAAATATAAGAAGAGCTAAACGTCTCTATGATCAACAAAGGGGAAGGCCAACTTTTCAAAAGGATTGGGAAGACAAGATCAAAAGCAAGGTGGAACAAAGGAAGAATGGGACTAAGACACCATTTTTTAGTAATATTGTGCAAGGAAAGTCAACTTCCAAGGAGCCCAGAATGACTGAGGAAATGGAAACTAGGCCAAGGAAGCAACCAATGAAGTGTTGGGATTGCGATAGAAAGCATATGTTTAGATATTTCCCTCAAAGAGGTGAAAAATTGAGGACTATGCATAGTGTACAGTAAGTTTCGACAGTTAAAGACACGGGTAGAAGTGTACCTATAATTTACATAGCCTTGGACAACGAGAAAACTAAGTTTCAGTCACACATGATCAAGGTTGAAGGTAAGATTAATGATCAACCCATTGTTATTTTAATTAAATTGGGAGAATTTCATAGTTTTCTAGATCCTAAAATGGTGGAAATATTCCAATTGTTGACAAGAAAGCTTCGAAAACCTTGGTTGGTGCAGCTAGCTATAGGGAAAAAAAGGAAAATTAATGAGATGGTCAAGGCATATCCAATGGAAATGAATGGATTGCACACAAAAGTTGATTTGAATACCATACCTTTGGGCTCATATGATTTCCTCATTCATATGAATTGGTCGGACAAGCATCATGTTGTTATAGACTCTTATAATAAGGAATTTACTTTCCTGGATGAGCAAGGAAATTCACTACCACATATTGAAAAAAATTCGATGAACTATTTTCGATGGTACGAACAAAATTGATCATACTGTCAAAAAATACAAGATAACTATTTCAATTTTTCAATTTTTTTTCAATCTTGCCTGTATTTGTCGGACTTGAGATGTAAAACTATAGATTTGTCTCAATATCGATGCATTCTATATATTTTTCTCAATATCGATGATATTTCTATGTTTGTCTCAATACCAATGATATATATATATATATATAGATTCATCTCACTTTCGACGATAGTAGGGCTAGTTCTTGTTCTTTTCAAATGGTTACCCACTATTTGACTACGTCAGCATTGACTTGGTCAACTGTTGTCGGAATTTCGATCAGCAAAAATAATAAATATTTTTCATTTTAGAGATGTTGCGACAGTTTTGTTGTAATGACAATGGTTCATAAAAGAGGGCCGCGACATTATCGAAGTTTTCGGTATATTTTGGTGCAAAATTTTCAAAAAAGGTTGTAGATATGAGTTCCTCTCAGAAAAAAACCCAATTTAAAAAAAAAAATCGACCGAAACGGAGTCCGGAAGGTCAAGATATTGAGGTTTTAAAATCTGCAATTTTTCAGCGTTTTTTCTACGGACGGCGGCGCGATTTGTTTTTATTTTTGTAGTATTTGGAGGCCTAATATTCCCAAATAAATTACAGATCTGAGTTCCCCTCACAATTTCACCCAATTTCAAAAAAAAAAATCATCCGAAACAGAGCCCGATGGCTATTTCTTCTCAAAACCTGAAAGAAATTATTGAATCATTCAAAGCCCAATTGTTTCACACATTGGATGAGAGATTGGATGTGTTAGCACAGGGCCTCATAGACAGCCTCACAAATATCATCACAGATGGCCTCAATGACAGTTTTCGTAGTATTCAAGATTCATTGAACAACATGCAGGAGATATTTCTTATGTAGGGCCTCAGGGATGAATATAATCAGGAAATATATGCTTGGTATGATTTTCAGGCAGATTGTGATGATTGGTATATGGATAGTTGTCATTTCTGGGATGACAACCACTTCCATATTTTATTCGATGACTCTACTCCAACTTTTGTAGAGAACATCAATGTCCCAGATCAGGAGTTCGTTACCAGTGTTCAGTCTGCATATTCTATAGTGGTATTATTCCTTCCAGATTCTGCTACGACCATTTTCCACTATGTGGATGGATCTTCTTATTTGGATCCACATGATAGGTGTCTGTATTTGGAGCATCATTTGGAGTTGGTTATTGGGTTCCAAAATCTTCTTCGGGGAGTTCACATGAGCACTTGGACATGTGACCCAGGCTTATAATGGTGGTTGGACTACTTCAGCATGGTGGATTTCTTTTCTACACGGGACCCTGGTTCTTCAATCTTCTTCAACATTATGGTCCACAATTATCCATGGGACCCTGGTATATGGTTGTACATCAAGTGTTGAGGACAACGCTTTCATAAGGGGGATGGAATGTAAGGTAGCTAGAGAGGTAGTGGGGGG
>ML787289.1:427243-437265 GCA_009831015.1 Picea engelmannii | reverse complement strand
GGTCCACTATATTATTAAATAAGACCCACTATGGTAGTTAGATATAATAAATGGGTAATTAGATATAATTAATGTAAGAGGGCTTCTTAGAAGGTTCTACTTCTAGAAGATTCCTCCTCTAGAATGTTCTTAGGAGATGATAGTACTATATAAAGGGATTCAAGCAATGTAATGAGACATGAAGAGAAGTATTGTATTTGGAGCGGTAGCTCAATAGGAGGATGCCCCCTCGAAGAGGCAAGTGAACAGAAGAGGATCCCTTCCATAATAGGATCCATTGTAATAATATTGTGTGGTTTCTTCTATATTGTTTTGTAGATCTATTGTGTATTCAGTATTTGTGGTGATTATATTGGTAGATCTATTCAGGTTCTTAACATAATAAATATTTTTCATTTTAGAGATGTTGTGACAGTTTTGTTGTAACGACAATGGTTCATAAAAGGTATAAGGTGTTCTTGTCAAGCGAAAAAAAGATTAATTTTCATATGTCAATTGAATTAGAAAAATACAATAGATATTCTATTACACCACTCAATTTTATAAGCTAATCATCATTGTTTTGTGTGGGGAAGAATGTTAGAAAATATTAGAGGTGGGAAAAAAAGTAAAGAGGGTGAAAAGGGTGACGGTAAATTTTATTTCCCTTGCAAAAGATGTTGTACTACATGTCCCATAAGAATTTTGATAGGAACAACTAAAAGACATTGTAGGAGATATGGGCACATTGACGGGGGATCAAATGAGATCGTCCTGTGGTAATTAGCTATATATTCTTTATTTTTCTTTATATTGATTGTATTTATAAAATTTTATATTATTTTAATATTTGTTATACACACTAATTTTGCATGATTGTTTGTAATTATAAAGTTAGAATTTCCCCCTAACTTTATGTAGAATGCACCGAGTAGTCGTAGAAATTATGTTGTACAAGCTGAGGAACATGAAGTGAATAATGAAGATCAAGTTAATGATCCCATGGAAGAGGGTGAAAATAATAACATAGTTCAAGATGATGGGACAAATCAAATGATCCAAGACTTGTTCGCTTAATTGGATGAGGATGGGGATAGTGATGGTATTTATGATGAACCTCTGATAGAAAAGGAAAATAAATGACTTTATAAAGGATCAAGAGCAAATATTTTCTCTGCTACATTGTTGGCGGTGAACTTAATGGTTATAAATAATTTGGCAAAAACTTGTAAGATATAGATCCTAAGGTATGAAATATGTTTCATCACATATACATAAAGGTTGATTTGTTTCTCTTTTTTATAATGTTAATTAATGTGTAAAATAAGAATGCAATATTTATGATTAATATTCTTTATATTAACTAGTTATTTTTTATGTTAAAGATTGTTAGGTGAATTTCGGTTAGCATCGTCAAATCTTTTACCTCGCACATATCAAGATTTACATGCCATTATGAAAGACATTGGAATGGAGTATGAAACAATAGATGCATTTCCTAATGATAATATTATATATTATGGACAACATGCGTCGAAAAGAGAATGTCCGCAATTTCATATCAATAGATATCGAACTGATCAAGTAACAAATAGGGTGCCTCGAAAGGTTCTTCATCATATTCCCATAATTCCACATTTGCAGCAATTGTTTAGGTGTGAAAGCATAGCATTGTTTATGGATTACCATGCACAGAACATAAGTGGATATGTTATTCTTCGAATTCCTGTAGATGTTTTTGCATTTATGGAAATTGAGGGAAAATGGAAAGAATTTAAAGACGAACCTCGTAATATTAGGATTTCATTGGCAGTTAACGATGTTAATCCATTTGGAGAGCTTAGGTGTGTGGCCTATTTTTGTTATCAACAATAGAATTCCTCATTGGATGTCAATAAGGAGGGACAACATAATGTTGACAATTATTGTTCCAGGTATTTGTTTACATTAATTTTTTTTATGTAACATTTTCATTTGTTTCTTTTTTTATAATGTCTTTTATTTATTTATTTACTTATATAATATACATACCGTGGTATTAATTATGTGTAATTTCAAAAAATTAGGTAAGTACCAAGTTAAATATATGAATGTATATATCGATCCCCTTATCGACTAGCTACTAAATTTATGGGTTGACATCACTATGTATGGCATCTATAAGCCAATCGGGGAGAAGAAATTTCAATTCCGTGGAATAATTGTATGGAAAATTCATGATGCCCCAGGACTAATACATTTTTGTAGTATGTAACATTTTGTTTCACTTTAATAGTATATAATTATTTAAAGATTACATGCATGTTTTTCCATCTGTGTAGGTCTTCAAATGAAGGGTAAGTTTTCATGTTCCATTTGTGGTCCTAAGATGAAGTATTTTCATTCAAAAAGTTTGGAAAAGATGGTGTTTGATGAGTATAGGAACTTCCTCCCTAAGAACCATGAGTATCGTACTACTGAAAAACATCTTTTCAATTGGAAAGAAGAGACTAGATTAAAACCATGAAGAATGACACCTCAGTGATGGAGGTTGGAATATAACAAAAATCGTCAATGTACACAATTTATTTATGTATCATATGTGTAATATTGTTTTGAATTTTTATTTTAATTATTGAATTTATTTTTCCGTATTTGATAATTATTGTTGTGATTTTTTTTATGCTTCATCTTAACGCCGTCGTCGTGAAGGTATTAATAATGGACTTCCATGAGGAATGAAATGTTATCCCACTCAATTCATGAGGTTTCCCTACTATGAGGAGATAAAAATATCTCATTTGTTTGATACAATGCATATCGGGAAGAATGTGACAGAAACATTATGGCAAATCATAGATGGTAGGAAGGATAAATAAATAATTATCAAAATTTGTACTGACATTCATGAATCCAATCATGCAATGCAAAGTGTGATCTGATCAAATAGCGATGGAGACCGAAATAACCTGGTGTGGTTATTAATAGAGAAACAAAGAAATGATTTAAAAGAGTTCATTCAAAGAATTAAATTTCCCACAGGATTGTCATCAAACATAAATAATATTTTAATGAAGAAATGTGAATTTGGTGGGGTAAAAACACATGATTGGCATACCTTCTTTAAGGTAATAATTTTGGTATACATATTTATATATTGGTCGTATAAATTTTTTAAGATTTTTCTTTTTTTTTGTCTACTTTGGAAACAAATAATGATTCTATTTTATTATTACAGTATGTTCTACCTCTATCTCTCCCAAATGACTTTGACAAGAACGTCAAACAAGTTATATATGATCTTGGAAAATACATGAGGTAATTAGTTGTGATTTATATGCAAAATATGTTTTCAATTTGTTGTTGTACTTAATGACATACATTTTACTTGTAATATGATATATATTATTTTTTGTTGAAACATGTTATTTTCTTGCGTCGTGATCTACAGATGGTTGTCACTGAAAGAAACCGATCAAGATGATATAAATTATTGGAAGAGAGAAATTCCTCGACTAATGTGTGAAATGAAAAAGTATCTACCTCCAACATTTTTCAATGCACAAGAACACTACCTCATACACCAATTTGAGGCGATTAAAATGTGTGGACCTGTACACACAAGTTCAAAGTGGATGGTGGAGAGGCATTTGAAATCATTAAAGTCTTTGGTAGACAAAGAGCACGTCCTGAAGGCTGAGGGTGAATCTATGGTGGAGGGATATATGGTATATCAATCCATGGTGTATATTAGTCAGTATCTTCCTAAATTAGCAGCTCCATCTATGCATGCAGTGGATCACATTAGGGAAGTGAAATCCATCAAAAATGTTTAAGGGGAGCACCTACTGGGGAAATATAGAATGAAGAAAGTGAGAGGTAATTAAATTGTGGAGATTTATAATACATATAAATTTTCATTTTGTGTGTAATACGTGATCATACTCATTTATTATTTATCAGTTCATCAATTATTAATATTTGCCATGGTTTTCACTAATTTTTAGTATTGGTGAACTATGATTTTTTTATTTAGTTTCTCAATATTGAGATGCCCTACATTTATACATTGAAAACAATCTTGACTGGATGAAGGTATGGATTGAAATATGTAAACAACACCATGGCGGTAGGTTTTCATGGAAACAATGGTCTGAATTGGTTACAAAAGCTCATCGTAATGGACATGCCAATGTTACACAAAGGGAAATTGATTTAGCATATGGTTTGAAATATGGATAGGCAAGAAAATTCACCCATTTTATTCAATTAATTTATATTATATTAATGTGACTAGAGGTGTGTTTTTTTCATATACTTTCCAAGTTATATAAATATGTTTATTAATTAACATTGCATATTTTACATGTCTGGCATATTTCCACTGAAACACCACAAGGCTATGTGGTGCAATGGCCATAAATTTCGCATCAAACAGTTGGATGAAACCAGGAAAACTTGTGATAATGGGATAACTGCAGTATTCTAGGTCACTAATTTTTCCTCTAGGAGTGACAAACATCCCCGAGAATCTGAAAATAGATATTATGGGTATCTAGATGATATACTTGAGTGTGAATTCAATTCCTTCAAAATAGTTTTGTTCGAAGTCAAATGGTTTAGGTTACGAATGCATGAACGTGATGAGGAAATAATTGTTATTTAGCAAGGATTTTTGATGATTAAAACAATGATGTTTGAAAGAGGACATGATCGCTATGTTTTTCCAAGCCAATGTGAATAGGTATTTTACTCAAAGGTTCTGGGTGAGAGGGATTGGTCATTTGTTGTTAGATATTATCCAAGAGGAACGCTAGTAAAGTATACTATATAGGAAGAAGATGATTCCCCATAGACAAAGAAGGAATATTGGCCGACATACGGAGAGGACGGGGAAGATGAACTAGGTGTAGGAGACAATGCAGTTCTTGATGATGATGTCGATGAAGACATGCTCAAAAATGAAATTGATGATGATGATGATATCATCAATCCTTTCAACACCATTTATGAACTGGATGATGATACAGATGTCGAGTTGGATGATGAAGAAGGATGATACAGATGTTGAGTTGGATAAGGTATGTAACTATATATTTTAATTTGTATGAAATAATCTCTTTAAATAATTTACTTATGTGGGTTAATTACATGTTTTTAAGTTTTATGTCATTTTTTTATATCCTATGTTACATGTTGTTTATTATGTCAAACCTGGAAATAGTGGCCATAGCATATATACTAAACTAAAATTTCCATTTACAAACTCATAATTTCATTTATCTTAATTGATTTTTGTTTTGGTAGTTTCTATGCATGATTACTGTGTTTCTTTCATTAATTTTCTATTGCATAGATTGAGTATTGGGGAATTGAGAGTGATGTGAGGGGGAGGGGAGAGGGAATATAAGCTTCGACCTTCACATGGTTGGCCTTGTTCAGTAGAGAATAAATTATTCTCAAAACCAAGAGAAGTTCATTCATCTTTATACCATCATCATAAATGTCATCATTGTTTTCATAGTATTGTAGCAACGATGTGGGGACATGTTTCTTGAATGAATTTTAAAGGAAACAACTAAAAGATATTGTACTAGGGCTAGACATGGGCAATAGTGACCTATAAATGGGGCCAACATTGATATTTTTTCAAATTGTTTTTGTATGCACTGAAATTTGACATGGATAGATTGTTCCCATGCCTTGCCGATGTGGGAGGGTTTCCATACTCAAATATCACTCACACACCCACTCTATATATCCGATCTCATCCCCATTTTATTTGAATTTTCTTGGATTAATGTGATGCATGGAACTCCCAACATACCCATTGTCATGGTCATGCTCTTTATATTCATCATCTGTGTCATTCAAAACCAACATCATGCCAATTAGGCCCATCATTTTGGTCATGGAAAGAAGAAGGCGGTAGATGAGATTTTGTATTTAAATAATGATTTCGTACTAGTATTCTTTATGGACCAAAAAGTACTTAGATGAGAGAAAAAAACAAAGACAAGAAATAATTGATATTGAAGCTTATGTGATTAATCAAGTACTTATTTATCAACGTTATTGCATGGCCTTGTAGTACTAGATGCAGAGACGTGTGTATCAAATGAATTTTAAAGGAAACATCTAAAAGACATTGTACTAGGGATAGACGTTGGCAAGAGTGACCTGTGAATGGGGACAACATTGAAATTTTTTCAAATTGTTTATGTATGCACTGAAATTTGACATGGATATACTATTCACATGCCTTGATGATATGGGAGGGTTTCAAAACTTAAATATCACTCACAAACGCACTCTATATATCGACTGATATCGTCCTCATTTTGTTTGAATTTTATCAGATTAATGTGATGCATGGAACTACCAACATACCCATTGTCATGGTCGTTCTCCTTATATTCATCATATCTATAATGTGGCGTTCAAAACCAACACCATGCCAATTAGGCTGATGATTTTGGTCATGGAAATAAGAAGGTAGTAGATGGTATTTCTTATTTAACTAATGATTTCGTACTAATATTCCTTATGGAGAAAAAAACTACTTAGATGAGAGAAAAAAACAAAGACAAGAAATAATTGATATTGAAGCTTGTGTGATTAATCAAGTAATTATTTATCGACGTTATTGCATTCCCTTGTAGTACTGTATGCGGGGACGTGCCTCTCAAACGAATTTTAAAGGAAGCAACTAAAATGCATTGTACTATGGCTAGACATGGGCAATAGTGACCTATGAATGAAGCTAGTGCTGAAATGTTTTCAAACTATTTATGTATGCACTGAAATTTGACATGGATAGATTGGTTGCATGACTTGATGATGTGGGAGGGTTTCCAAACTAAAATATCACTCACACATTCACTCTATATGTTTGATTTCGTCCTCATTTCGTTTGAAATTTATCGGATTAATGTGATGCATGGAAGTCACGACACACCCATCATCATGGTCGTGCTCTTTATATTCATTGCTTGTGTCATTCAAAGCCAACATCATGCCAATTAGGCCCATGATTTTGGTCATGTAAAGAAGAAGGCGGTAGATGAGATTTCATATTTAAATAATGAATTCGTATCTAAATAATGATTTCGTACAAGAAATAATTGATATTGAATCTTGTGTGATTAATAAAGTACTTATTTATCGATGTTATTGCATCATTCCCTTGCAGTAATAGATGCGGGGACGTGTGTCTCGGTGTTTCTTAAATAAAAATTATTTGTTTTTCTTTAATACTATAAAAATATAGCAAGTTAAACTAGATGTAAATCAAATAAAGTATAAAATCCTACAAGTACATAAGATAAGTAAGGCATACCAAGATCCCATAATGCATATAACAAATTCATAAGTTAGTCAACATAACAAGTAGTACACGATTAAAACATAATAACAAGTACATGTAATCCTTAGCTTATTAAATTTCAAGAACTGATCCAACAATTCTCTAGAATCCCATGATCCAATCATTAGTCAATAGGGGGACCTCACACCCAAGGGTTAATTTTCCACTCAAATTATTCTTTACATGACTAGGATGAATGATTGCCATCAAGAAAATGCCTTTTATCACAAATTTTGGTACTAAAATCTCTTTCTCTCCTTGCTTCAACATGGTTGACTTATGACACTTCTATAGATGTAGTCCCCAATAATCATCCTTGACATGTCCTCTATGCTTGCAATAGATTTAGAAAGGGCATTATTTTTCTTCAATGCACTATGTTTATTCTTAGGTAATTTGGAGTTAGTCTTATATTACATAGTACCATTAAATAACTTCTTTGTTCTGCAATATTTTACAATGGCCTTCTTCTTTTGACTAAAATTAGTGTCAAAAATAGTGTTACACTTCCCCCAATTAATACTATCATGTGTTAACTTAGCCTTTTGAAAGGCATCTTCAAGTGTGTATATTTCAAACATATCAAACTCCTTCTAAAATGGAAGAATTAACCTAACATCAAACTATTATTATCAATTTGATTTAAATATAATAGTTTTTGAACTCTTACATACAAAAATTTAATTTTTGTTTATATTTTTGTCATGGGTTGTTATCCACATTTTTGGTCATCAGGATGATGTCATGATAGTGTCATGATAATAGAAAATCAAACTCTTTATTAAGAATATTTTCATGAGAGAGGTTACACTTGTCAGTTTCCAGAAAGCTTAGTTTAAAAGATAGTTCGCAGGCTGCATATATACTCTCCTACGAGAATCCTTAATTCCCGCAGGCTGCCTTCAGCTTGACTACGAACTTCTCGCACTGCACTCAAAGTTAGGGTGCAGGCATGTTTCTAAATAAGGAAAATGGATGAGTTCTCGATCCTTCTAGAAATAATCTTCTAGAAGGATGAGTTGGCTTTCGAATGGTTGGCAAAATACTGACTTTCCAGATATCTTGGGATCATTCTCTATTCAAGTAACTAAGTTATCTTCTCCTATATATTGAGGAGATTGCTCATGGAAAGGGTTAACAAGAAAGACTAGAAGCAAGATATTAAGAGATTGGTTGGGGAATCAGTGCAAGACTGTATGGAGAACTAAAGCTACAGCAGCAAGGGACAACAGCAAATTCATCTTATGTGGTTGATTTTCTTCATGCATGAGCAAGTGTGTGTGTCAGAACTAGAAGCCATTGAAAGGAGATCTACGACATCAAGGCTCAGGTTGTATATTTCTCTTTCAGTTAATTCAATACATGAATATGTCCCTTTCCCATAATGATGATGTCATCTTATTACATGATTCCTTGATCACATGTATAGACTAGATATTGAATATATTAATTTGCTTGTACTTCGATTGGTTTGTATTGTTGTGATTGGATGGTACAAGAGCATTGAAGCGGAGTAAGGAACAACATAGATTTAAGGAGATCGTTCATAAGGTATGTCCACTATCCATTTCTCTTAGTTCGTTCAATAATCTAGATCTAGGGAAAGAGTAGTATTCTGTCTCGTTTTGTTCTAGATCCAGGTGGATCTAGGGAGATTGGTCTGTGTCCGCACTCACGAATTTATCCATTAACAAAATTGGCGGCTCCACTGGGGAAACTTCCCTTTTGTCTTTTTGGCTTTTTGAATTTTCTGTGGCCATTTTCTTTGGTTGCCTTTTTCTCCTGGTTTATATATCTCTGAGTCCTCAGGATACCCTGAGTGACCTTCTGGGTCCAAAGTCATTTTGATCTTTGCTTGATTTTTCAAATTTTTTTAATACTTTCAGGGATTCCCACACTGTGCCCATTAGCAGTGTGCGAGAACCCTGATAGCTCGCACCTTGCTTAGACACTCCAGTGGGAAAAGTTCGCAGTCTGCACTTAAATGGCATGCGAGAATTTTAGTTTCTCGCACTATGTCCAAGGCTTGCCTGCGGGCAGATTTTGAAATTTTTTTGAAATCAAGTTTTGACTTTTGCAATAGCTCAGTAAGGTTGATTTAAGTCTTTTTGGATTTTTAGATTACTGGCTTGCCTCTTTTTGCTTTCTTTTTCTTGTTGGACTTGATCTAGGGTTTCTAGGCTTGTTCTTGCCTTGTTCACTTGACTTTCATCTCTTAACCCTTCTTGGCATTTTTCTTCTCTCTGATTACTTGAGTTGAATGTGTTATGTTGGTTAAGAATCAGTGATTGATTGGAAGTTAAGATTTTGAGATTTATCTTGTACTTGTTGGTCCAAAAGGACAATTTTCATTTGCATTAAGAAGATCCTTTGGTTTGTTTTTGTTTTTGCTTCCATTGAAAGTTTTGGATTGGGTTATTTGATTGGATTTTTATATCTTGGTTTTTTGTTCTCATTCATTTGAGTTCTTCTTGGAAAGTGAACTATATGTTTTCTTTCAAGATATTTGTTTTACCTTCGAAACACCATTGAAAATCAAAATTGTAGAGTATTGGACTTTTGAAGAAGACATTTAGAAAGTATTCAATAATACATGATTGTTTGCATTCATATCAAAAGGGAATTGAGCATTGTTTTTGCATTGTCATAGTGAGATTGATTCAGGAAGTGTTCCCTCTCTCCCATAACTAGGATTCAT
>ML787289.1:336537-384094 GCA_009831015.1 Picea engelmannii | reverse complement strand
GCTAACATATGACTCACAAGAAAAATCCTAAACATCTCACAAGAATAATATCCCAACAAATATTTCCTCTCTAGACTTCATAACTTCTCTCAGGGCTTCCTCATGGACCCTAGCACCTTAGTCCAAAAATACAAGTACAAAGAGAAAAGTACAATGATGATAATTGAAAGGACTATCTCCTTCCTCTATATATATGAGAGTTAAGGGAGACCTACAATACATATGTGGGCATCAACCCTTACAAGCAACCTAGAAAACCAGAATTAGGCATACACATGTGAAGTACGACACTCCAAGGGTCCATATGTCAAGATCCAAGGTGATGTTGTACAAAAGAAAGGCTCCAATGCAAGGGAACTCTGTGAGATGTGTCAAATGATCCTCCTACTGACCTCCAATACTATAATGCTCCTCCTAAGGCATGTGCTTCACTAGGTCCACTCCCATTGCAAGAATATTATTGCAATCCAATCATCCACAAGTCAACTCCATGTATCCATGCACGCATCCAAGTTCCCCTATGTTGTCTATGTCTCAACGCACTCCTTCAGAATTTCAACTGCTCCTCTTCCAATGTAGGGAAGCCTCTCAAGAAACCCAACATGAAGAATGCCCCATGCTTCCTGAATATCTCCAATGCTCCAAGTAAGAATGTCATACAAGCATCCAACTTAGGTCAAGGAACCATTAAGTAAGCCACCTCTAATGTGAAAATTCATCACAGACCATCTAGTGGTTGATTATACACCATGTACCCCAAATATTAGGAATCACCCATGAAGATGGTGTAAACACTTTTGGAATACCCTTGAAATCTCACAGTTGTGAGGTTGATGAGATGCATTGCCCATTGTTTCCTGTTATGGGGTAATGAGAAGCATTGTTTCCACATGGGAAGGATGTTATATGGGGATTCTCACAGTGCACACAACATTATTTTGCATCTTTATTTCTTCGAGCAATACGATGTATTTCTCTTACCCCCCTCATGGAGAGGGTATTAAATTAAACAAATTTAACTAAGATAAATTAGCTCACCTCTTAAAGTTAGTAACATGTTCTTCTTCTAGCATAAATTCTATATTCGAGAAAGGCAAATGCTCTTAAAAATCTAAAATATTAGCCTCAATAATGCAAGATGTTTCTTTTATAGATTTTTTGTATTTTTCTTGTGATTAACTGAAATAAATGAGTGATTTTGAGGATGAGGGTGTCCAAAAATTTATCATTCTATTTGTCTTTAACTTAAATCCTAAAGGTCATAATTTCTGTAATTTTTAATCCCAAGGAGTTAGCTCAACTAGTTATCACCAATGTCTTTGGGATTTGGCTAGTTCCATGTCAGTAGATGTGTGCTCACATCTCTCTATATTGAAGAAAGCATTCCATTTCCCAAGTGTGACATGCCATCCCATAAATATCCCATGCCCAATACTCTCATTTTCCATGTCAAATGATCTACTACATGAATCTTTCTAGTAATCTTTCCTAAGAGTTTGACATCCATATTCCATCCTTGACTTACTATTATAGAGGTTTTATTTGTGTATTTTGTGTATTGTTTGTACATCCATTTTTAATCATCATTCAAGGGAAAATCTCTTATATTTTCAATTGAAAAGGGAAATTTCTCCTTCTTAGCATTGTAGGTGCACCCTAATGCATTTTTGGGTATGCAAGTGCCCATGCCCCACCCACAAACCCCCATTCTATTATCATGTGATCATTTTTAAATTATTATTGCTAATGTTTTCTAATTTGTTTCAAATCTTTGATGTTCATTGTCTATGTTCAATCGACTAAAGATACAACCAAATAGGTATGTCTGATATTTATTCCTCGAATGAGGGAATATTAGGACAAACAGATGGAAATGAGACTACATATAGTAGATTTGATATGCGAACAACGACCAGAGGTGGAAAGGTCAAAAGCAAATTAAGTAGAAACATAGAATATTTTCTTGCCAAAGGAGGATCATGCTCTTATAATGATGAGAGCATATGATACATAGAGGTGCCACTCAAAAATAAGAATTTGGTAAAACAATGGGTACCTAAGGAACTGCCTTTGTTGGACACTGGCTTGATTGTCAACAATAGGGTGTACTGTATTACACCATCCTCCCTGCATGGCCTGGGGCTATTTTCCATGGATGGGATAACTTTAAAATACAATACAGTAACTGAATTGATGTACTATCTCAGACCATGTTACGATTATAGCGATTGGATGTGGTTGGTTCAATACATGTGAAGTATGTGAAGATATGCACTCATCGCAAATTAAATAAAGCTAATAAACAGCGATAAAAATAAGTGAGTGGGTATCTACATTGATGGAAATCCTAAATATTTTGGAAATATCTTGGGGCTTATAAACAACACATGATCTGGGACAACAAACAAGAAACCAAATTTCATTTATGAGGGACACAAAGGGAATCGGGTAGTCGTGTGCGCAGTAAAAAAAAGATAACTCCCTAGGAAGAGTTATTAGTGGATTACCATTTGAATTGAATAGATACATCTACTAATAGTGTGCAGGTACTTATGCAACACCTCTTTAAGAAACCTCTACTTATTTCATTATATTGTTTGTATCTTTAACATGTAAACGATTAACAATTTTGATTTACATTTAATGTGAATTTTATCATTTGTTTATATAATTTTATTTGAGTGGAAAACAGTTTTTTTTAACAAATTTTTAAATATTTCAGGGTTCTAATTATATTATAATGTGGTAGGATGATCGTGGAAAAGGCTAATCCACAGAAAATGTAAAGAATTAAAAATTATGACTTACATTATACATGAATTTTGTTATTTGTTTGTATAATTTTATTTTTGTGCTAATCAATTTTTTTTTATATATATATAACTGAAATAATATTTATTTTGTTGAAAAATGTAGTCTACGAGCCATGATGCTCATGATTCGTCCGGTGAGGAGGATTTGTATTCATCCCCTGACCCAATGGTAATGTTACATAATAATAGCATTAAAACGAACAAGGAACTTGATCGCTTGTTATACCTTGAAGATCAAACTCCCAAGGTCAAACAAAGGATCAAATTGGTTATGACATAGCTTAGGAAATATAAGGTGATAACCATAATTTAAAGTGATTTTTTTTATGTCATAAGTTCAATTATGAAAGTTTGTTTTTTAACATTTACATTATCTAAATGAAAAAATCATTTTCTTTCTTATATAGAGCTATTTGGAGCCTATTCAGCCCAGTGTTGGTAGTAGTGGCACTGCACAGATGCCACAGATTCCTTATGCGGGCCCTCATATACCTGCCAGGATATTTAGTTCTCCAAATTCCACACCTTTAGATGGGAGACATGACATGCGCCTCCAATAAGCCACACATCCAGGCTCTCGAGGTGGTGACAGAGATGATCCTGATGATTTGGATTATACAGTTGCATTTCCTGGAGGGAGACATGTTACCAACACGGGGACCCTTCCTTGCACATTTATGGTCAACGAGGAAGGAAATACATTAAATAAAATAAGACTCCCAGGTACTTTTTGATATTTTAATTGTTTCGTGGTGTCTATCTCAAACATAGAACATATATATTATTATTTTTAAATTAATTATCATATATTTTTGTGTGTAGGAAATGACCATTTTTATAGGACCTTGGAGACCAAAACATTGCTGATTTTTGGGCCAATAATACGCACGAGGTGGAATTCCCAAACTTCCAACCTCAAAAAATAACATATGGATTATCTTGAAGGCCTCTTCGAAGTAGACACCTTCAATAAAAAAGCGGCCACCTCCTTAGCTAGCCAATATTTCAAATCTACGTGAGATGTGTATAGGGTTCACTTGCAAAATAACCCTAGGTATGAGCATACTCATGTGGTTATAGATAGGGATTGGAAGGCACTCATTGAGGATGCAAAGGAAAAAAATTGAGAAAAGAAGGAAAAACATTGTTACCCCAAGGTAAACTACATTTTGAATTCAATACCTTTAATTTTCTTTAGATCTAAATAAAAGTGTGGTATATAGTATACTTGAAATTTTTTATGATAGGTTGTCTGACACTTCGAAGGAAACGAAAGAAAGGATTTTCAAACATGGCCAGAACAAGCTAGGCCAGGGAGGCTACATGAATTTACAGTTATGAATTGTAGGAACCCAAACATCTTAACAATATTCTTTGTATCACCTTCCAACTTTTAGGTAATTGTGGCCAATAACATAAAAAGATACATAATCTTATTCAATGCAGGGTGACGACTTCGGAACCGAAACCATGGAGGAAGAACTCCATATTGGTTATAGGTACAACTATCAAGTTGTCATCAAACATAGGAAAAGCATGGGGCATACCCCAATATCCATTTTGTAGGATAAGGTAAATACAAATCAATCCACATTAACCTTTCATTACTTATAAAATACACTCATATTTGATATCATCCATTAATTTAATGTGTTACTTTATTTTAATCAAGGAAAGAACACTATCAACGAGCCCATTCATATTGAAGATCAATGAATTGATAGTGTAGTGACGCCACAACATGGTGCTCCCGAGCATCCCCATTCCAGTGGGATGCATCCCCACGGTGTTCCTACGAATGAGGCCCACGACAGTAATATGGTTGTATATTAATCATACACTTAATAATTTTGTAATTATAAATTTGGTAATTCTATTTTTTTTTACTTATACATACGATTGTGTCCTTATAAATTTTGCGGTTTCAATGGAAGAGAATGTCATACTTTAGGATCCTTCACCTAAAGAGGAGTACAGGCTTACAGTGATACCAATGGTACTTCAGGAATGGCAGAGAATGTTGTACTTCATGATCCTTCACCTGAAGAGGACCATGTTGGATTACTGAGAGGAGGGGGTGAATCAATAATAGAGCAATTCAATCATTTTCAACCACAAAATGCAAGTGTTATATCAATGTAGCATTATCATCAAATAGTTGCAGAGTAAATAAGTAATGAACAAATGAGCAATAATACACATACACAGTACATCAGTGTTTTATGTGGAAACCCAAAGCGGGAGAAAACCACGGAATGTTTTTTATTATATGTCTTTAAGAGTTACATTCATTGGAAGCACCAAGTTCCTTTGTTATCTAGCTCCAACTGGAAGGAGGCTCCAACCCCCTAGTTTCTTAGGCTACAACTTGAGGGAAGCTCCAACTCCCCAATTCTCTAGCTACAGCCAGAAGGAGGATAAAACCCCCTATGTTCTCCATCTACAACTGGAAGGTGGCTACAACCACCTGTCCTTGCCCCGTCCAACCGCCCTGAAATATAAATACCAAATGTAGGCATGTCACTGTCACTGAATAAACCACTGCCACTATCAACCTGTACCAATAACCTATAACAACCTATACCAATAACATGTGACAACATGTACCATACATCAACTTGTACCATAAACAAGTGAATAAACCATGCACCAACCTATACCTCAACATGTACCATCAATGAGTGCATCAACCATGCACCAAATATGTACCAATCATGCGTCAAATACACATAAACTATGACTCATCAATATGTACCAACAACATCAACTATACACCTCATGTATGTTCCAACTCATAAACTACTTGTCTCAACCATGTACCAAAGTATGTACCAATCATGCATCAACTGTGCACCTCATGCATGTGCCAACTCATCAACTACTTGTTTCAACCATGTACCCAGCATGCACCTCAACCATATACCAAAGACATACACCAATATAACCATCAAAATTTATCTAACAATTCATCACTCTATCCATAAGCCAAATACCATAAACCCTTACATCAAACCATGTGACACAACCTCACTGTTATGTAGTCTCAAGCTAAACCAACAACTTCAACAACACATCACAACCAAAAGACCAATACCCATATGCCAAATACCAACAATAAAATATGAATTGTATCCCTCAACAAATATGATATATGCAACAATACTAAACATCCAATACCATCTCAAGAGCTAAATCCTAGCTCACAAAACATACCTCAAACAAGATGTGCCATATCTCTCATAAATAGACCCCAACCATGTTGTCCGCAATTTTTTTGCCGCTCTTTTTCTATCGTACTTTTTCTGCCACACTTTTTCTACCGTGATTTCTCTTTCGCACTTTTTCTTCCACACTTTTCTTGTCACACTTTTCTCTATCAATAATACCTTCCCAAATAACCTTTCACAAAATATATATTCAATGATATTCAATAGTTCAAGTGTGATTAAATGAGAGAGCCTTGCCTCTTATTTATACTTTCATGTAGCATCCCACTTTCCTTATTTTAGGGATTTCTCCATTAACTTTGTTCTTTAAATAATTTCTTTTGCAAAAACTTTGACTACTTTGACCTTTTGGGGCTTCTAGATGACTCATGAGGGTTCTCCAACTTCACATGGCCATAACTCTCTAACCGTGAGGAGTTATGTGACATTCCACATACCATTGGAAATGGAATGACATGTAATATCCATCTAGAATAGTTGTACCTGCAAATATATCAAATATCATACCATTATCCATCAAACAAACTTGAGTCCATTACACAAAACTTTGTGCTACCAGAATTCACTACTGGACTTTCTTCAAGGGTTGACGTCAATGAAAACCAACCCAATTAATCAACAAAGTATAGGCCGGCTAGTGCACTAGGTAAATAATTACATTGCGGATGTTTTTTTAAATATTACTGAACTACTTCAATGATATTTATAAATTGCCCATATAAATTTGATATTTTTTTTTAGGGTATGCCCCCTCACAATGGCTTGCACACCGTCAGTACAAGACTAGGTGTGCTCTCATGCGTGAGAGGAGTCAAACAAAATCATTTGTTGAAGAGCCCCAAGAAAATGAAGACGTGGATGTTGATGATTTACTTAAGAACTAGAAAGCACGTAATAAGAGGCCTAAAAACAAATGATGATGTATAATATTATTACAAGACAAATCAATGTAAATATAGCTAGTATAGTTGGAACATGTTTTGGATGATAAAACTCATATATAAAAACCATTTTTTATGACATATTCCTTTGAATGAGTTCTTGCGTAACTTATGTTGCATTTCCTTTGAATGAGTTATTGCATGCTTTCTTGTACTTATGTTAGTAAAATATGAAATATAGATGGTTATTAAAATATGGATAGAGAGATAAACAAATCCAATTCTATTAATTTGTAGTACTTATGTTCAAAGCAAAAGGAAATCAAACAAATTTGTACTTCTTTTATCTTAGATTTCTTGCTTAGCTTTACCAACACTTTTTATCAATTTTTAATATTTTTAATCCATATTTTCTATTAGAATATAGATTGGGTATTGAGGAATTGAGAGTGATGTGAGGGGGGGGGAGTGACCATAGTATTTTCCACCTTCACGTGTTTGGCCTTGTTCAGTAGAGAATAATTTATTGGATCCATGTAATCTTGGAGAAAACCTCCCTCGATCCAATGGAGCAACATCATAGTCAATGTTGACTTTGTTGTTGCTCCTTCGAATTGAGGAAGGTTTGCTCCAATTTTAGACGACTTCAATAAATTATTCTCAAAACCAAGAGGAGATTATTCAAGAGTTATATTTAGTCATATATCTATTACATTTGCAGTTTTTTCTAATCGAGTAAATCCATGTTTGAATATAGGATGATGAGGGGCTAGTCCAAAAAACAAGGCTTATAAGGTGCTTGGAATCATTGTCAAGGTATGTTCTAACATTCTCATAAAAATGCATCTTAGAGTAAACAATCCTACCAATATGAGTTGTATTCATTTTATAGATATTTATGGAGGTTGAATGACTTGGAACTGCAAGTATTAGACAAACATAATGATGGATGAGTTGTGATCAGGGGAGGTATGTTATCTTAATCATTTTTTGACTAAATAATGATTTACAATTGGAATTGTTATGGTTCTTAGAATGAGGATTTCATCATTAAATAAGGATTTGATACAATATGGATTATTTTGCATTGCAATAGTTTAATCATTAATGAATTGGTAACACCCATACCATTGGATAGAATGTGATCCCTATCCAATTGTAAAAATACCCATGATTTATCTTTGTCTTCATAGAAGAACATTGGTAATGAGAGTGAAATTTATTTAAAAATTGAAGTTGATTCCATACTAGCCAACAACAATCAACCTTGTAGCTTCCTAGAATGTCTTATATAAATAAATGGTGTGGGGTAATCATTGTGCAACATGTTTTATTGTTAGTCATGGATAGTAACCAATGAAGTATCTAATTAAATTACATAAGTTGGAAAGGAGGTCGCTCAATTTTTCTCTGCAGTGAAATAGATCATGTATCCACATTTATGCACAAACTCAGCATATCACATAACATGTATTTGGAATGGAAATATTCCTGGTGCTAAAGAAAAAAATGGCACTTATCTCAGGTAGTCTTTGGTTATAATAATTTCTAAAAATGATGTATGAAACATGCTTTGGTTATCTTCATTTTTCATTTAACCTATTATTGTATTTGAAAAATGCAGGTATAAAGGGTGGTTGCCTCCATTATTCACAATGAATTTTCAACAAGGTATATGCTACCCATGTTTTACTATCCTTGCTTTGGTTGTTTTTTATGTGTTTGGGAGCCTACGGAAAACAACCAAGGCAAGGATAGAAAACATGGGTAGCACATGAATCTTCCCGAAGATTAATGGACAACTTAATGGAGAAGATTGGACATGGAACAACCTGAACACGCTTTGTTGGGAAAGTGGCTCTATTTCAGGTTCTATGATGGAGGACTAGGTATACTATGTTTGCCACAAATGTCATTTATATAGTTGTAAGTAGAAACTAGCACAACAATAGAGTTAAAACAAAAATTATATATGTATTTTATGTGTTAACAACAATAGATTAATCATTTATACAAGTTCATATTTTTTTTATATTCTATTTATTGTTACCCAAGAATATTCTATTGATATTCTATATGACAACAACTCCTCCTTGGCTGCCAACTCTTCTTGCAACTTCTCTACACGCTGTTAGTGCAACATTTTTGTGTACATGACGGATTTTTTTTTTTAAACACTTATAGTGCAATTTACTTTGGGGAACTATCAGTATGGTACTAGCTTATGAATTTATACAATTTGCTAAGTTTAAGTATGGGAGGACCATCAAACAACCCTATTTAGTGTGCTAGTACTCAAGTAGAGTAGTTTTCGAGAAACCCATCAAAGTGTAAGTATGAATGAGTGGTATGACATGGGGTTTACTTAATGGTCATGGTGTCATTGACATGCAAGGCCATGCGTGATGTTCACCTCCATGAGAACCTATGTAGAGGGATCACTTGGTGCATTGATTTATCCTTTCCTTGGCATTGTTTCTTTCCACCCCTAGCTTTCCTTTTGATATTTATTAATTGACTTGCAAGCCCCTTTTAGGTTTATGCATTTATTACATCAAGATTCAATTATGTCATTTTCTTTTGATATGCATTTAGTGCATTAGTACTTAGGGTGATGTCCTCATAGAGAGTGAGTAGAGCTCGGGATAACTTGGATTTTATTTATCATTCATATCCCTTTATTTATTTTTCATTTTGAATATATAACATGCTCTTTCCATTATTTTACCAGCTGCATTAACCTCGAGCATTACATTACATTAACCTTTTACCAGCCAAATATTATTTCTGTATTACATGGGACTATATTCCTATCACAAACAATTCTATGACCTTGGCTTTTGATTAGAAGTGTTATTACACAAATGATTAATCCTTTCTAATATGGATAGTTAAAGTGCATACCACTCCTAGGGTGTTGGACATTTCATAGTGGTAACGACATTCGCATTGCATATTTGACAATTCACTTGATTAAATATTGAAACCTATCTACACAAATACCCAAGCTAGTAGGGGATATGATAAGCTTGTCAAGGAAATATTTTGTTCTTTTTATTGTTTCTTGCTAGTTTGGTATTCAAAATTATTTGTATTTTTTTCTTCACATCTATTAATGGTCATACAACAACACTTTTCACCTCCTCTTTTCATTATTTTCTTAGATGACAACACCCTTTCATAAAGTACACCCAAGTCAAAACTCTTTTCACCTGATACGTGCCTATGCATATATTCCACTACTGGCCCCATTTTATTTCTTCCATAATGCATTCATCTATGTCTCCCTCTCATCCAAATACTGGTGCCATCAATATTTATTATTCAATCTATTGCGTCCACACTAAGTTTTCTCCTCTAGACTATGACACATTTTCATAATGCTCCTTTAGCACAACTTAAGCCACCTCATGCATGTTGCACTCCTATACTAATCCAAACATTACATGATTTATGCCAAAATCAATTAATGATCCAACCTCTAGGAATTTTGTTGAACCTATCGATCTCACTTCTTAAGTATGATGATCTCATTGAGGGTAAACACCTCGATTCATGGATTCATAGTATGACTGCCTTCTTCAAATTACACCCTAAACAATCTAAGACTAACTATTTTACCTTTGCATAAAGTCACTTAGAAGGATTAGCATTGGATTGGCGGTAAACTCAATTGGAGACCATTGAAATTTTTAACAACCCAAGTGACCCTCCACCCAACCAAATCAATGGTTAGATAGGATTATGTCAAGCACTCCACAATATTTTTACCCTCATAGCTATAGAAAAGATTTAATGTGTCACTAGGTTCAACCTCGTCAAGCTCCAATATAGTTAGTTAAGCAATACATTTATTTCTTCGCCAACCTTTGGCTCCATCTACACATCACTACCACTAAAAAGGTACTCATCCTTAAGTTCAAATCCATTTTATTATATTATTTTCATCATGAAGTGGACTTGTTTAAGAGCCCCATGTTGCACAAGGCTTTTCTCCTTGCCTTGGAAATGGAAAGTAATCTAGCCATTGTGTTCCCCTTACCTTCCCCTGGTCATTCTCCCTCTTCCTCCCACTCTAGCTATCAATGCCACCATCACTAGATATCTTCACATTCCTTTGTATAATTTTGTTACTTCAATAGAAATACCACACTTGCACCCAACACACCTGACCTATGAACCATTATCCTCAAATGAATTCCTCACCAAACCCTAGATTACTATGGTCTCATGCCACCCCTCCACCATGAACAAATGATATAAGAACCATAACAACAAAGAAAATAAGGTAACTATATAAAACCCTTGACATATTTCTTTATTTATTCACTTGACCAAAGGCCTTCTTATATTTTTACAATGAGTCAACATAAAACTAGCTACAAAACTAAAAATAATCATATAATATGAAAGTAGCTTGAAGGCTGGAAGAAATAGTAAATAATGAAATGCATGTAGCTTGAGGGTTGAGGGTATGCAACTAAATAATAATGAATGCAACTATAGATTTAGGAGTGTGTCTGCAAAGGAGTGCTACTGGTGATGTGATTTGTTAGTACGTCCTTGTGTTCCACATTAGTTCCTCTTAGTTGAGATTAGAAGTGTCCCCACTTTCCTCCCAAACTCTAAAATATTCCAAGAAGAGGAGCTGGATTGTAAAAAATACCATTCCAAGCATAGTGTTTAATAGAATATAGGTGGATCTAGCTATATGTCAAAGAGATGGACACCAAGAATGAATAGTTTTGTTGGAACTAGTACGTTATCCATGTGAAGAGAAGGAGCTAGGGAGTAATATAGGCATAGATTCAAGAAAGTTTGAAGGAGAGATGTGTCATGCGGAGCATACATGGAGTATTGACACAAAGAGAAATCCCATGTGGTTAAACTCCAATCACTGATCCCATGAATTCCAGATGTGGTGTAATAAAACCTATGAGGCTTTGTGGTGGCATGTTGGTAGTATGATAAATAAGAGTTTCCAATAGAAAGTTTTAGTGAAACTATAAATTGAACTACTAAATAGTGTGCTAGAATTATTGATGTGTCATCCTTTCCTCCTGATTTAGGAATGGCTCTAGCGAGAATAAAATCGCCAAAAATATCATTTATCCATACTGTGTGGGGTAGTGCAAGAAGAAGTGGCACTATAGGGAGAGTGGTGTTACTGTTGGAGGTGTTAAATGCTTGGTATGAAAATATGTCCATGCTAAAGTGATGTGAACCTTAGTGATGAAATGCTATGGTAGAAAAATGTTGATGAATATATGTAGAGGGGTGGCTTTCCAAGTGAAAAACTTCATCTCTAAACAGAAGGGGATAGATGATATGCACATGAGAGATGGTACTAGTAAACTAAATAAAAAAGGAGTGGCTCTAGGGAGAGAAAAAAAAATTAAAGACATATACATCCATGATGAATGTTGATCTATAAGAAGTTATGGAATTGTAGAAAGATTAGTTTTGTTGCTTAAGATTCAGTAGCTTATGTGAGTATATGCCTAATGGGAATGTCCCATGGCTGTCAATGTTGGATGAATGTGGAACCTTATGTCAAAATTTTGTGTTGGATCATAAGTGTTATGGCTCCATGTGAGACTGCTCAACCTAGAACTGAAATGAAAGTATGAAATGGGTCATATGTGCAAAAAATAATCCTCCTCATATAGACAAGTGATAGTGAGGAATATCACCTCATGCATGTTTGGAATCATAAATCATGCCTCCCATAGAGTGTTATTGATACTTGGTGAAATAAATCTATTGTCTTTTTGAGTAGAGACCATGTGTAATAAACAATGTGTGGCATGTGTTGAGTTGTGTAGAATATCCAAACTAAGATGATAAGTGTTGATGTTGTACTAGAATTGTGTAATAATAACTATTGGAGTGCTAGTGATCAATGCTAGAGTGATAGTAAGATAATGTGAAGGGGGTTGGTTATGTTACACTAAGGAATCAAGACAAACCCTCAAATTTTGCATGGGATGTACTTTAGGAGAAAAAAAAGTGACGAGATTTTTTGGAATGGTAAGAGCATGTTGAGACATTGTTGTGGTTGTAGAAAGAAAAATAGTGTTGCTGTCAGAATCCCTATAAAGTTGAAGTGCTAGAATAGGTAGGTTGGAAAGAGATAAAATGTATATCTTATAAGAAAAAACTATTGTTTGCAAACATGTATTAGTTGTGTGTTGGTGTTGGTGAATCCTATTATTTGTAACAAGAAGCTTATGCCATGGATATGTTGGAATATATGCTAGAAATTGTATTGTTGTAACAACTAAGAGCATGAAGGGAAGGAAGGTTTGAGGAGTTTGCATGGAGAGAGGAGACAATGAGAAGAATGGAAACAATGTGATGTTGATCATAGGTATAAGAGTGTATATGTTACTTCAGTGTATGGAAATGAAAAGGAAAAAGGTGGTTTTCTAGAGATGTTACCCATGTATGCAATACTAAAGAAAATAAATAGTGTGTCCAAAACTCATACTAATAGAAAAATGAGACTTGAAGGTGTGAATGAATGATATGGAGATACCAATCATTGGATTGAGTGGAATTGCAAGAGAAAGATATTGACATTGCTAATGGGATATATGTAAGGTGAACATAATATATCTTTCCATCAAATGTAGGCCTTAGAGAGGCCACCAATGGCCACATATTCTGCTAAGTTCTATGTTCTCCTCCTTGGCTTCCAACTCTTCTTGCAACTTCTCTACAGGATTCTAGTGCAACATTTTTTAGTGTGCATTACAAATTTATATATATATTTTTAAACTTATAGTACATCGGTCTTCCGATGCCCCCTCATCTAACTTCCGACGAACTAAAACATGGTCGATATAGAAAATTCATTGATGAATAGATTATTTTTTATTTGAATTTCAGCATGCATAGTGTTGCACCTCTTTCGTCACATTAGTGAGAAAAATAGAGGTGCTTGCAAGCTCAGTTGGGTTTGTTGAGCAGGACAGTTGCAAGGAAAAGGGTTAGAAAAGAAATATAAAACAACAACTAAGAATTAAACTAATAAATAAAACAACAACTAAATTTATAAACATAGGGACATAAGGACAAAAGAAACAATGAGACCCATGTCACCAATGATAAGGCTGATATTAGTGAAAGAAAACACCGAGAAGAAAGGGGACTATGAGTCCCTTCTTCCTCCAAGGGAGGGCTCTTGGACCCCCACAAGTAATCTCTTCTTACAAATTTGAAAAAGAAAATGAAAATGGTGAAAGAATTCTTTGCCAATCCACTCAAGGGGTGAGATGGATTGCCCAAAGAAATGATGCAAGTATACTCTTGGCAAGGATAGAAGAGTCCTCAAGAGAATAATGGCAACATAACTTTGCTATGAAATTCCTTGAAAATGAAGTGTATCCATGGCCTTTTTATAGAATTCCTTTGGGTTATTGTTCAACTAGTTTGTAGTGTGTAAAGAGGCTAATTAGGGCATTTCTAGGTCTTTGACCAGCCACCCAGTCGAATCCAGTCCAGATTTGAGTGTCAAATCAACTTGGAAACTGAACCAGAAGTGGGTGGGAGATCGACCACTCTCATAAATGTGTCATTTCTCAGGTGTGTGGCTTTTTGCAACAACAATCGCGCATCATGCACATGTGCGCGAATCTTGCATTTATGTTTCGCGCATGTGCGCACGCGCCCAGTGTCTTCATAGCCCCCTTCAATTTTTTCACTATTTGTATAGTTTTTGACCCTTTATGAATTTTTTTGTGTTAATTCAGGTCCATGGATGACTTTATAACTGTTTGACGATGTTGAATTCTCGTAACCATTTGCGGATGAAATTTCAGTGATAACAAATGCCCCCTGATGAATGAGGTTAGGAGCATATGTATAGTTGAAATCCATCAATGTTTCTTCTACTGAGAGTGTTGTTGTAAGAGAGAGAAATAGTGGTATCATCCAGAGCGATCCGTTGGAGGGAAAAAGGAACCAGTAGAACCCAACCTTCCATGACGTGTGTAAAAAATAAACTATGTAGAAATGAGGCGGGCATGCCCCATGCTCATGTCATGTAACTCAAAAAGAGGAATGAAGTGTTGGTGTATACAACTGCAGTGCCCTCAAGGGTAGTCATGATAAAGGAAGAAGACAATTATGTGGATGAACATACTCTGAATAGTAAGTAGTGACAGTTGTAAGAAGTATCACGGATTTTGTAGGCATTGATAGCCCAGCCAAGTTCAGAGGTCTTCGGCAAGTAAAAGAACTAACTGCAATAGTCGCAAAGTAAGACCCACCATAACATGAGAAAGTTTTGACATCGAATGTTATGGGGGTCAATGACAGTAGGGAGAAATTGTGGTTCTCCCTGTGCCATCTAAGATCTCTCATTGGATGGGTAATGAGAATCAAGATATTGTCGCCCTTCTGGAAAACTGTGTTGATGTTGACAAAAAGGGGGATGTGACTCCAAGAAGAAAATGGCTTCGTGAAATCTACTAGGTGAGGTTAGGAAGTGGAGGAGGTACATCGATGAATTCAAGATGTAGGAAGACTCAAGATTTCCCTTGGTTGGAGTATATGTGAGATAAAAGTGGCTGCAACCATTCAACGAGGTTGAGTGTCAGGGGGATAGCAAGACAGGGGATAAGTTGTGCCAGAGGCGGGACAAAGTGAATAAACTCATACGGTAGAGATAATTGGCCTGTGGGGTACTTTGAAGATATGGATGATGTATTCAAGGGTAAATGATAAGTAGTGCCGCAACCAAGGGTGACATGGGTTTCTTTTTGCCAAAAAAGGAAAGAAGGTCGCCAAAGGTGACAACGAAAAGGTAATGTAACTGCTGGAAACAAAGGCGTTTGTACAATAAATAAAGAATAATTTTGGGATAAGTGTACAAATACATAAACGGATGCCCCAGTGTGATATGGTTGGCCCGGGTAGGGCACAATTTGCACAGAGAACTGGTGGAGGGTGGGGGCCCCATGGGTGGGTTTTTTTATGAGGTAAGTGAAATGAAGGGAAATTTGCAGATGGGCAAACTGATTGTGGATGAAATGGAGGGTTCATGCTACTGCGGAGGTGCAGTCCAAAAATAGAATCGTGAAGAGATAATCTGGGAGTCTATTGGGAAAGCTAGCAAAATGAGGAGAAGGAGTATGTGGCTGATTCAAGGCATGATGTAAGACTATCAGGACTCCCATCCCTAAAGGGTTTTGAAAAATAGCATGAGTGTCAAAAGTGAAAAAGGGTGATATGAATGGGACAACTCATGTGGGTAAGAGTGCTACCGGGTGACAGTACCGAAGATGCAGATGGAGGTGTTGGTACTGCAAAGCCGGAAATGGGGATCCTAGAGGCAAATGTCAGAGGGTGTGACTGGAAATGTAAGTGAGATTCTGATGGAATGACTACATGCCAGTGTTGAGTATATACCTGAAGGGGTTGTGTTGGTGTATGATGACCAAGTACCTGCACACATGAAAACTAAATACCCGACGTGAACAATATCTCAAGAGAATCGAATATATGAGCATGTATTTGATAATTTTGAATATGTGCATGCATACCTAGTCAGGGTATGAAAAATGGCATCCCAGGGGCTCAAGATGAAAAGAGGCCCAGGGACTGTCGTGAGGTAGATGATGGGATGTTGATCATGTGGCTATAGACAGATCGATAAATGGACGTCGTGGTGCGACCAGCTGATCCAGAGAGAGCATCAAGGAGGCATCGGTTTGATGACCCTAGTGTTGGGCCATCACATTCTCCTCCAGCGAATGTCGGAGTAGATTTTGAGGACATACGTCGTCCCCTGGAGGTGATGTTAGAGGGCATGCCTAAGGGCATGTGGTCGCACATCCAGGATGAGGGAATCTTGGAGCAGTGTGTGTGGATTTTGTCGCCATGGTGGGCCGTGGTACGACGGGTAGTAATAGTTGGTGCTACGATGACTGAACGACTACCTTCGGGGCAGGAGGAACCAGTAGGGGGTGGAAAACCACCGCCTGAGGGAGGGGCAGGCAATGGTGCTCTAGAGGCACCTTGAGGGGTGCTCTATGTATTGATGTATTTTTTGTATATAGGCTGGTGAGCCCATTTTGTATCGAGGTGCTTCACTGGCCTGCGGATACTTGTATTTTTGTATGTAAACATTTGGATGGCACTGTAGACTGTTCGATATATACATGAGTATACATTTTGAGATCTATGTGGGATTTAGATGTGTTTTGTTAATGTATTGATGATGTCTAATATATATATGCTATGATAGGTTGTTGATATGTTTATGTATGTGTAGAGGTAGCTTGATGTGATATATTCCAGTCTAACACAATATTAGCTAGGTTATCTGTAATTTGATTCAATTTCCTTGGAATATGTGTAAATGTAATGGAATCAAAATGTCGAGAAAAAATTCTAACCTGCAGGTATTTGCGAAAGAGGCAAGGATCGTGTACGCGGTACACATTGTTGAGCTGGAGGATGACTAGTTGAGAGTCGAGGAAGACACTAAGGTGACGAATATGATGATGTTGGGCATCGGCCAAGAGGCCAATGAAAACAGTGTATTCAGCTTGGTTGTTGGTTGTTGAACCCAAACATATGTCGCTCGAATGGAGCATTTAATGTGAAGGGGTGTAGAGAGCCCAAGCAGTCGAAGAGAGATTTTGTGTCCAACGGATGGCACCGTCGGCATAACCAATGTGGTAGGTCGGTGGAGGAAGCATCTTTCTATAGCACAAATGATATTTTATACGTGAGGGATGGAAAAAAGATTAAAAACACTATAAAAAAAGAACCTAAAGTAGAATGACTACGTTTAAGCATAAAATTTCTTTAAGTATAACCCGTTGACGGGTTCTTTGAGAGGGAGGCCTTCGGGAGAGGCCTGGATGTATGCGCCTTTGGTGAGGCAATGTTGGATAATGTATGGGCCATGCCAGGGTGACTCAAATTTTCCATGGCCAAAGGTATCATGAGCAATATCGTAAGCTAGGAATAGGTCACCTGTGCGAAATGAACGAAGGTTGACATGTCGATCAAAGGTAGCCTTTCATCATTTTTTAGCTGCCTCATTGTTTTGTAATGAAGATCGACGATCTTCATCCAAAGACTCTAAGTTCAGCAAGCGCTACTCCATTGGATAAGTATTGAGTAATAGCTCAATTGCGATGTGTAGGGTGGGAATTTCGCACTTGATGGGAAGAGTGGCCTCAACCCCATGGACTATATGAAATGGTGTGAAACCAGTAGTTGTTTTCACAACCGTACAGTAAGCCCATAGCACGGAAAATAACATATGATGCCAATTGGTCTTATGTTTATTAACCGTGCACTGTAACATGGTCTTGAGGACCTTGTTAACTTCTTCGACCTGTCCGTTAGACTGAGTGTAATATGGTGAGGCAAACTCATGAGAGAATCCTAACCGAGATGAGAGTTCGACGAAAATCTCATTCTCAAATTGTTTCTCGTGATTGGAAACAAGTTGGAGTGGTACTCCAAAGCAAGATATGACGTGGTTAAAGAAAAAATGTGTTGCAGTGTCAGCGGTGTTGTTGAAGGTGGGCATAGCTTCTGCCCATTTGGTGAAGTAATCGACTGTGACAACAATGTATTTGTGACCATTGCTAGAGGGGGGATTACAAGTCATGAAGTCGATGCCCCATTTACAAAAAGGGTCGGCACTGATGACTAGATGAAGAAGAGAAGGTGGTTCTCGGTTTTTGTTGGTGTAAAACTGACACTGCTCACATCATCTCACGACGTGAATGCAATTGCGAAACAAGGTAGGCCAAAATTAACTTTCTCAGACAATCTTCTGAGCAGTGGATATTCCCAAAAGATGGCCCCCATATGCGTCGTTGTGGCAGTCGTTCAAGACTCTATCGGCCTTGTCAATGGTCAGGCATCGACGAAGAATGGTGTCGACTCCTCATCGGTATAGGATGTCTCTGATGAGGAGGTAGCGAGGGGCCTGATGGCGAATATGACGACGATCATCTCGTGAAAGGTGGTTACCAAACTTTTGAGTTCGGAGGCAGACGAGGAGTTCGTCGTACCAAGGATCATCCAAAGTGATGTAAAAGAGGTGTTCGTCGGGAAAGTCGGTATTGACGGGGGCACCGGTGGTGTTAGAGGGGAGGGTCGTGACAAGTTCGGTGAGAATGAGGGATTTCTTTCTCTTGGGTGTTGAGAATTCAAGATCGTACTCCTGAAGGATAATGATCCATCGAGCAAATTTGTCGTTAATTTGCCAACGACTGAGCAAGTATTGCATAGGCTTGGAATCTGCGACAACCTTAGTTGTGCGAAGCGGAATGTAGTGACGTGGTTTTTGGACTGCGAGGATGACTGCAAGAGCTAGTTTCTCTTCGTGTTTATATTTCAAGGGTGACCTTGAGAGGTTTTTACTAACATAATAAATGACATGCTCATGATTTTCATCACCTAGATGAATGAGAACTCCTGCTACTGAAACAACTGAGGCTGATACGTAGAGGATATAGTCGTGATTGTAGTCAAGTGCACTAATTAAAGGGGCGTTGGAGAGTGCCAGTTTAAGATCGTCAAATGACTGTTGGAAATGTTCATCCCAGTGAAATGGGATGTCGTGACGTAGTAAGTGAAGGAAACCGTGTGTGTGAATGGCGTAGTCTAGGACAAATCGTCGTAGAAAGTTAGCTTTGCCTTGGAGGCTCTGTAGTTGCCATAAATTCTGGGGAGGTGGAATTTCGGTGATAGCTTGGACTTTGAGGGGGTCCACGGTAATATCACTTTGGGAAATGATGAAGCTGAGGAGGCACCCTACAGTGACACAAAAAACGCACTTGAGAGGATTCAAGCGGATGTTGTATTGATGACACCGTTGGAAGATCATTCGCAAATCATCAAGATGTTGGGTGCTTTTCTTGGATCGATTTGTGAGATTGTCCAAGTATGCGAGGATGATATGAGCCAGATCATGAGAAATGTATGTGATAGCCCATTGGAAAGTTGCGCCAGCATTCTTTAAGCCAAAAGGCATGACACGATATGCAAAAGTACCCCAAGGGGTAGTGAATACGATTTTGTACTAAACAGTTGTGTGAATTTGAATTTGATTATAACCAGAGAAACCATCCATGAAGGATAGAGCCTCGTGGCCTAAGCAGTCATCGATAATTTGATCGATGAAAGGCATTGGAAAGTTTTCTTTGGGACATGCATGATTGAGATCATGAAAGTCCATGCCGACGCAAATAGTGCACTATTTTATGTTAACGGGTACAGGGTTTGAAACCCATGATGTATAGGCGATGGGGTAAATGAACCCGACAGCGCATAATTTGTCAATTTTGGCTTTGATGGCTGCTGTTTTGGATGGGTGTAGTGGTCGTTGTTTTTTACGAACTGGTGTAATGTCAGGTCAGGTGTTGATGCGATGTTCGACGATAGAGGGATCGAGGCTAGGCATTTCCATGTATGACCAAGCAAAAATATCCCGATATTCCTAGAAGAGGGATTTATAGGCGGTGATTTCTTTAGGAGTGCAAGAAGATCCAATGGTGATTTCCTCGATGATGCCATTTTTGATGGAAATGTTGATTTTAATGGTCGGGGAAATGTTTTCCATCTTGCCTTCTTCAAAAGAATCAGGGGCAGGAATGGGGTTTTTGAACCAGTCAGTAGGTCCTGATGGGATAAAATCCTTGGTTTTAACCACGTAGATGGGGTGTTGGTTAGGAGGCATGGAGGCTTCCTGTGGAAAGAAGACTGTGTGGTGGTGTAGTGCATCCCATGGGTAGTCAGGGTTGTTTAACTCTTCAAGCATTTCCTTGTCACAGTGGAAGTGACGGGAATACAAGGGGTCATGAAGAGTGATATTGATGACTGTTGTCATGTGGCTACCTCCTGGTGATGAAGAAGCAGGGGGAACAATGCAAGGAGATGGTGATGGTTCACTCGACATAAACCAAATATTGAAGTACTGAGGAGTACCCGTGGTAGTTGGGTGTAAACTTTTTGTAGGGAAATGAGCGGGAGAGTTGGGGGGATTGGGGGGTGAATCCTCAAATAAGTCATCTAAGAACCATGGAGGCGTTAGAAGGGCCTTAGGTTTGGGAGAAATGACATGAAGAACCTCTACTGATGAGGTAAGGTCAACTATCGACTCTATGGGTCTGTGAAGCAAAGTCAATTGGCATTGCCTGTATTCAATGATCATAGGACACTGGTATGTAAAATGATATAATGATTCACATAGAGAGAAAGGGCATCTCATACGTTCATTGACTGAATTGGTGACATAATGGATGTCAGTGATGTTTGGTAAGGATGATGTAGCGGGACTGGGGTTTCTCTAGAAGCTTTGGTGTACTATGGCTAATGTCTTTCGAAAGCGTGGTAATGATGGGCAATGGTGGGTATAATGGCCATATTCTGAACATATAGTGCAAGCGAATTTGGTTCGCAACCCTTTACTACTTGAATAGGGGGTGGTAGAAATAGTACTGGTGAGCATTGAGGGAGTTTGATTGAGTGGAATCAAATTTCGTAACTCTAGTAGGGATGGGAAGTTGTTGGTTTGGTGTCTATCTTTCTCACATAGCGCGCAAGGGGGTTGGATGCATGGAGGAAGTGGAGTTGTGGGATCCTTTTTCTTTATCCTGCCCCCAGCTGTGGCAGGGAGGTGTGTGAGTGGGGGTGTAGAGGGTATGGTGGGAGTAAGTATGGGAATCGTCATTGGGATTCCTTCTGTTTGGGGGGGAAGAGATGGTCAAGAGACCATCTCGGGTGGATGTAAATACCAAACTGGGATTTCTAACACCATATTAGGGAAGGTAAGCGTTGCAGCTACCTGGAAAGCTTCAATGCCCAGTGGAGGGTAAAAGAAGGGGATTTGAGTGATGTCTTGGGGAACTGTCTCCCAAACTGGGATATGTCCTTAGGGAGAGGTGGAATCATAGACTGGTGGGGTCGACGAGTTCGTAGGAGGCTTGTGAGGGGGAAGTTTTGTGACTAGTGGGATGTCAGAGATGATAGAAACCTCCCTAAGAGGAAGGGTATCCTCTGTGTTAGTTCTATTGGATGACACGATGCATACTTGATTGAAAGGATGAAGGAGTGGTGGTGCTCCATGGTAAGTTCCTAACAATGATGAATCTTTGAAAATTCCAGGACCCATCTCGATGAGTGGGTATGCGTCATGACTCGTATGGATGAGGGGAAGAATGTTATCGATGTTGGCACATGGGTTAGGATCGTAATGTGAGACTTGGTCAATGGTAATGATCTTCCTGTTGTGGGGGAACATCATTGTCCAAAAGACGAAAGAGGCAAATGCCTTCATAATGTACATGTAGCTATGACCGAACAGGATATTATAATCGAGTGGGGCGTCGATAAATTCAATGTCGATGAGAATAGTCTTTCCCCCGATTTCTACAAGGACATTTTGGAAGAGCCCTTCAGGAGATGATGGTCGTCTGTCGTAATCTCGTAAGGTAATGGCAGAGGATATGAGTTCGGGGGAACCAATTTTCTTCCATACTGATTTGGACACAATGCATGTAGATGCACCTTCATCGATGATACACCAATGAACTATAATGTTCTATATTTTTACTAGGATTTGAAAAGCGATAAAGGCAGGAAGGCAAGGTTCTCCGCTGTTGAGATCAAATGTAATGAGTCGAGTATCTGTGGGGTCGACTGACCCCAAGGTGGAAAGTAAATATTTCTGCTGAGTGGGACAAGTTTGAAGGACTTCTAAGACTGACATGGCAATCGGGGATTGTGCTAAGTCATCAACCAAACTATAATTATGAGCTGCCCTAGCATGTGGGTTGTGGAAATTACTGCGTAGTGGGATGCGAGGGATGTGAAGAGTTGGATCTATGTTAGGGCGAGGGATCACCAATGGGGGTCCTATCGGTGCAGGGTTTGTCTCTGGAGAGATGGGAGGAGACTCAGCGGGTGCATGATACTGGCGATTACATGTTTGCAGAAGGATTTTTTCCTCACTAGTGAGGAGGATCGTGTGATCTGTTGGATTGTTGGGGTTAAGGCAGTGTCCTACCTGAGGTGGGGGATGTTGTGTGTCATGTTGGGTGTTTATCACACCTTGGTGTGGAATAGGATTATCACTTCTGACGAATGAAACACCGTCAATATAGAAACTTCATCGACAAATAGTTTCTAGTTCATCACAATTTTGACGAATGAAATGTGGTTGATATAGATTCTTCATCGACGAATTGTTTCCATATCATATAACTTTCAATGAATGAAACTTGGTCGATATGGAAAATGAGTCGAACAATGGTTGCACTAGTTTGTCTCACTTCTAAGGAACGAAAACGTCGGAAGTGAGACAACCATTTACGACACTATAGAATTTGGCCTTTGATGACACGTTTCCATCAGAGACGTCGGAAGTGAGACGACTAGGGTATCATCGGAAGTGAGACGGTACCATAATCGATTATTGGGGGGGGAGGTTTTGTCAGGATCTCGACAACCGTACGTCGGAATTACAATGAAAGTGTTGTCAAAAAATGACCCAAATTTACTACTGAAATTTGAGAACAGTTCAAGGCATTCCAAGAATTGTGATTATCAAATAAATTTCAACCTTGCAATTGAAGAAAAGATACAAGAAGGGATGTCAAGTATTTTCAGTGCACATGGAGGAGGCATGCGAGGATAAGGTGCCTAGTGTTGAATATTGTGAAATACTAAAAGAATTTGAGGATGTATTTAAAGAAATACTAGGGTTGCCACCGAAAATAAATATCAATTTCTCTATAAATATGATGTTGAGATCAGCTCCTATATCCAAGACTCCTTATAGGATGATTACACCAAAGATGAAGGAATTGAAAACACAACTCAAAGAGCTTCTGAAGAAGGGGTATATATGCCCAAGTGTGTCACCTTGGGGTGCCCCTGTTTTATTTGTGAAAAAGAAATATGGTATGTTGAGACTCTACATTAACTTCAAGCAATTGAAAAAACTAACAGTAAATAACAAGTATCCTTTGTCAAGGATAGATGCCCTATTTGATCAAATAAGGAGCACAAACATATTTTCCAAGATTGACCTTATATATGACTATCACCAAATGAGAATAAAAGAGGAAGACATCAGAAATATTGACTTCAAAACAAGGTATGGCGATAACAAGTTCACAATGGTGCCATTTGGGTTGTCGAGTACACCAGATGTCTTCATGTGTTTAATGAATAGATTTTTCAATGAATACTTGGGTAAGTTCGTCATCGTATTTTTGGATGACGTCCTCGTTTACTCTAAATCCGAAGAAGAACATGAGAATCACTTGAAGATGGTGTTGAAGGTATTGAGGGATCATCATCTTTATGAAAAGTTGAGAAAGTGTTCATTTTACCAAAGGCATATTCATTATTTGGGTCATATAATTTTAGAGGAAGGAATAGATGTGGACCTAGTGAATATAAAATCCATTGAGGAATGGCCAACACCAAGAAATTTCATACAAGTGACATATTTAATGGGACTGGTAGCATACTACATAATTTTTATTGAAGGATTCTCAAATATTGTGCATCCAAACACACCCCTACAAAAGAAAGGTGTGTGATCTGAATGGAATTCAGATTATCTAAGGAGTTTCCAACACTTTAAAATTTTCTTGACTAGTGCATCGATACTAAGGATTGCATATCCAGATGAATACTTCATGGTGTGCATAGATGCATGTAAATAAGGGATTGGGGAAGCCCTTAGTCAGAATGGACGTGTGGTATGTTATTAATCGAGAAAATTAAAAGGGTATGAGAGACACTATGCCACCCATGATTTAGAATTGGAAGCTATAGTGCATGCCTTGAAGATGTGGAGGCACTATCTCATGGGTAAAATATTTGATCTAACAACATACCATTGTGGTATGAAATATTTGTTTCGACAACCAAGTTTAAATGATAGACAAAGAAGGTGGTTAGAATTCTTTAGTGAGTATGAATTTGATACAAATCATATCAAGGGTAAAGAGAATAATGTGGTTGATGCACTCAACAAAAGAGTGCATGAGATGCATGCTACATCCATTAGCATGTACCAAACATATTTGAGATATACAATCATAGAGGCTACAAAGACATATCTTCACTATGAGGAATTAAGAGAAAAATTACAGAAAGGTATGTTGCAGCAAAATTTGGAAGGTTATGAGCTAACAGAGGATGGAATCCTCTTGTATAGATGCAGATTCTATGTTCCAAATGATCAGGAGTTGAAAATTGTGTTGTTTTCATAGATGCATAAGGTTCCTTATGTTGGACATCTAGGCCACCAGAAGGCAATTGTTGCAGTCAAAAAGAAATATTATTGTCCAAGTATGAAAAAGGAGGTTGTTTATTTTATTGCTAGATTCCTTGAGTGCCAAAAGTTCAAGGTTGAACACAAAAATCCAGTTGGTTTACTAAAAAAAATTCCCATTCTTGAGTGGAAGTGGGAAGTTATAATGATTTATTTTATAACCAAGTTTCCCAGATCGTCCAAGAAACATGATTTCATCATGGTGGTAGTGGATAAGCTCACTAAAGCTTCACATTCTGTTCCACTGAAGTCGACTTACAAGAAAACTAATATTGTTGATATCTACATGAGAGAAATTGCTAAATAGCATGGTGTGCCTAAGACAGTTGTGTCTGATAGAGATCACAAGTTAACTTCCAATTTTTGGAAGGGATTATTCAAAGGAATTGGGACAAGTTTGAACTTTAGCACAACATATCACCCGGAATCAGATGGGAAAACAAAGAGGGTAAATTGAATAATAGAACATATGTTAAGGGTGTATGTGATGGATAAACCATCAAAATGGGAAGAGTACTTGCATTTGGTAGAGTTTACTTACAACAATGGGTATCAAATCTTTAAAGATGAGTCCATTTGAAGCATTGTATGGTAGAGGGTGCAACACACCTATGAGTTGGGATAACCCAATATACCACACAATGGTTGATCCAGATCTGCTTCGAGAAGTTGAAGAGTAGATGGTAAAAATAAAGGAAAATTTGAAAGCTTCCAAAGACAGCCAAAAACATTGCACAGATAAAGCTCGAACCTTTAGATAATTTAAAGTGGGTGAACATGTGTTCCTAAAAGTAAAAAAAAGATGAAGTTCCATGAAGTTAGGGAATTTCTCTAAGCTAGCAGCACGATATGTGAGCCATTCGAAATCGTAGAGACCATTGGTACTATCACATATATGTTGGCTCTACTTGCATCCTTGAGTCGTCATAATTTATTCTATGTTTATTTACTTTAAAAGTATGTACCTAATGTTGATCATGTCATTGATTGGAATGTGATTCAGGTGGAGCAAGAGGGAAATTTTTGAGGTCAACCAGTGTGCATATTGGATCCGAAATTCAAGATTCTCTAGAATCATGTAGTAGGACCGGTAAAGGTCCAGTGGACCAATTACAATCCTGAGGATTCAACCTGGGAACAAGAGGATTCTATACGGGCAGAGTATCCGCATCTCTTTGAGGAATTTTGAAAGTTTTGATTATACATGTGTATATAATGCACTGAGGACAGTGCATAAATAAGGGGGAGAATAATGCAATACCCCTAGGTTGAACCCCAACTGTAAATGTATGTGTATGTGTGTGTGTGTGTCTATACTTCTCTAAGATGGTGAGTTGTTGGTATCAATTTTTTGATTTAGTTATGTGCCCATAGTTTGGTTATTGCACGAACATTGTGCATTAAATAAAGAACGAGCACATTTCATAGTGTAGTGTGCACCTATGTAAGTGTGCAAGGATGGCACACCAAAGGAAGAGTGTGCACATCCCAGAGTTTTGCACACACCAAATTAAGCGCGCGATTTTGAGGCTTGAGAGCCTTTGTATATATGTTTGTGTTTTAAGGCTAGTGAGATTGGATGAAAAAGGCTAGTTCTCATGTATTGTAAATGTAATCACTCTCAATATTTTTCATATAATCACATCATTGCGTTCAGTCTCAACTCGAAATAAAAGAGATGGGGGGCTAAACTCCACAGAAAAGGAAAAGGGGGAGCGTAAGTCAAGGGAATTTTTTATTAATATTTCCGAAAGTTTAATTTATGCATAGGTATTAATCCTATGTTTCCAAAGGATGGGAGTGAGTCACCAAGTGGATAAAATCTAGTCCTGAAAGTGGCAAGTCTCCATTTATAACCATGCAATATATATTGTTGGCCTTAGTATAATTTGGACGGATTATCACTCATTCTTGGATCATTCAAACAAACTTCCTCCATGAAGGAATATGTATTTTTTTGTAACTTATTATCATTTCTTAACCCTGTGCTTGGGAAGACTTGTTACAGGAAAAGTTGGGTTGTCAGGCTCGTGAGCATTCTCTCTAGGTGAGAGATTTGTTTTTGAAGAGGCAGATTTTTCAGGCCCGTGAGCATTTCTCTCTAGGTGAGAGATTTGTTGGAATTATCCCCTGGTGCATTGGGCATTAGATATAAGGCTCTAAGACTTCATGTCTAGCCTGTTTTTGAATCCCTGGAAGGGAAGTGGGGCAGCCAAAGGACTATTGAGAAGAGAAGGGGCACACTTCATGGGGTGGGACATGCATGGGTGGAATGAGGGATTGTAGGCTAGTTGTAGTAGTCATCACCTTGGACCAAGTCTTTTGTTGAATATCAAACCATAGTGGGCGATAGGAACCCTTTTCCTGTGGAGTTTAAGCTCCAACTCGGGGGTGACCTGTCGCTGAAATATTACGAGTGACAGAGTCTATGGTTGGGATGAACGTCTGAGTCTTACACACAATTGGTGAATTTTCATAAAAGATAAGTGTCCTTCACAGCCTTGTTTAATTACTGTGTGCTCTAATGTCCATATTTTTTTAAAATGGGTTTATCTTCCAATATGAAATCGCATTTGAATATTATGGTTAATTCTATGTAATGTTATTGCATGTGTGTGTGTGTGTTCCTTTTTTCTGTATGTTGAGTGTAACATCCATGTTTTCCCCAATTTGTAAATATAATTATATGGGCCAAGAGACTATGGAAAACTCAGTATGTGTGAATGTTTGATTTGATGGACCTTTGTATAAAAGGTCAATGAATGTAAATTATGTTATTTACTAGAAAATGGATAAGTGTTGCATGACTACTGGAAAGGGGGTGTGCTAAGAGAGACCACGAATGATATGAAAAATATGGTGAAGGGGACCAAGAATGGTTGCGTTAACCTCCACAAAACCAGTACCTTACTGGATTTAATTGCAAAAGACCAGAACAGTCCTCTGACCTAGGAATGAATTACAGTCAGGCTAGTAGGTGGGAAGACCTCCTCAAGAGTTAATGAGGGGATGGGGCAGATCACCCATCTGTAAGGATTTCAGACCTGGCCATGAACTGGGAATTCGAGCCACACGTAATGTTGTTGAGGAAGGCAAGAAAGGAAGGTGTAGTGGGTAGAGGAAGGCCTATGAAGAGTGAAGAGAAGAGAGACTAAGCTCTCGAGTTAAAGGAAGAACTAAGAGAGGAGCATGTTTTGGTCGCAAGAAATGGCTAGCAGGGTTATGATACAATATGATAAAGGCGGTTCTTGAGTGAATAAGGAAGTACTCAGGCGTTCCTCCTTGCTTGATATAGTGAAAACCATTGCCAAGATCTTGTTGGAGGAGGAGAGTAGCCTTTGTCCCTACTGTAGCTGAGCTGGAAGAAATAATTACATCTCAGAGAATCGTGGTCTAGTGTAGGGGTGGCTAGTGGTAAATCCATTAGGAGTGGCTGATCCTATGGTTGGGTGGAAACGGGCACCCATTTCAGCAGTCACTTCACGTTATCTGGTTCTGATAAGTTTTTTTATACTCTATGCATTGAATTGGGAATAATGGATGCATGCATGTATTTATATATCTATAAATGGTTTCAAAATGGTTAAGTTATGTGTATGCATTTATTTCCTTGAGAACTTATGATTCTTATTGATTCTCCATATGCTCCAGTTTAACCCTCAAAGGTGTTTTTCCAAGGGAATTACCTCATAGTTATATAGTTGGATCAAGCCTCTTGGCATTGCTACCATCTCGGTAATTCCATGAGATTTCCCCGCCCTGTTTCAAAACTTAGAGTTTTGCGAACTAGGAAGGCACTTCCTTCAAACCAGTAGTCTAAGAGACCTTAGGCTTGTTCCCATGGCCTTAACTAAATCTTCTCTAATTGTAGAGTTTAAAGCCTGAGATTCATCAGAGGGTCCATATGACCAGTGTCTAGGAACCCTCTACTAAGCCCGAAAGGAGCTAGCTCTTGATGGTTTCGGAGCTTCGAGAGCTCGAAGCCATGGGATGTCAAACTTCACAACTGTCAAAATTACCTGAATGTCAGAGTCATGAAAGGTTGTGAGTCATTTATATAGGGAGTCTATTGGGTCCCCTTCTTGACCATCTGATCATCTAGTGGAAGGTTTCGCACATGGTATTTCAGTGGAGTCATGCCTCGGGAAAAGGGAGTGGCAGTGAAGCCAAAATATCAAAAGGCCAAAGCCATGAGGTGACCAGTACCATTGATTAGGGGAACCTTTCGTTTCCTTCCTAACTATCAGATCTGGGTTGTGGTCAGCCCGGTGTTGTCCAACCTCAGGAGAAAAGAGGAGTCTGCACCGCCAAACCCTTGAACGTCAAACTCCCGAAGTAAGAAGAGATGTAGATCTATGGATCTACATGGTCAGATCTTGACCGTGAGATCTGAGGGATGTTATAAGGTTGTCATTATGTGGTGATGTGGCATAGTGACATCACCCAAGGACACATGGACCTTAGTTTGAAGTGCCACATGTTACCCATATTCGTGTGTATCACATACCCGATATACCTACTGGAACGTGACATGTGTCACCCTCGATGAGGGTGTCTGTCACCCCTGGCCCTTCCATGTGTCATATCATGGCACATGCCCACCTAGCCTAAATGGTTGGTGAAGTGAGTGGGACCCCGGGACCTCGATACTTCGAGACTTTGGAGGGTTTGGGGTGTGGTATGGTAGACAGACCAAACAACCCAAAAGTCGGATCCACCTAACAAGCTTACGAGACTTCAAAATTTTGACTTTCGGGTGGTCTCGTGTGTAGTTAGCAAAGAGGCGTGAAGCATTGATTTCATCCACATATAATGTGTGAGAAAGACATTAAGTCCAGAAATGGGATCGGATGGTAGATGATCTTCGACCATGGAGGAAGGAACTTAGAAACCAATCCACATGAGGTGAATCCACATGGCCCTCAACCAATGAACTCCCAAAGAACATCGAAAATGTATATCCATCGATTCTGAGCTCAGTTTTGAGGATGGACACCGATGTTGGAAATATCTGGACAAGTAGAGTGTGATAGATACCCTGAATGAAGGATTTGAAAACTTAAGGAGAATGAAATTTTTATGCCCCATCCCTAGGAAAGCCACTCAGGGGTCGGGTGTGTTACAAATTGGTATCAGAGCATGGTTACATCACTTAGCCTTCTTGGGCTCATGGACGAGTTTTGTAAAACCCATATTTAAATAACTTTAAGGGTGACGCCCTATATTACCTCTTTCCTAAAAATTATGGTTAAAATTTTACTGAAGAAAAGAATGAAACCTTCTTTTGTGTGTGTGTATTTAAGAAATATGAACTATGTGTTGTTCATGAATTAATAGACTGTTAGCTAAAAACAAGTGTTTTGTTAGCACTCAAGTAATCAGTGAATCGCAAGAAACTACAAGAATAAAGGATGGTGATGCATCATGAAGTGGGGGATGGCTCCCACAATAGAGACGAAGAATCTGATGAGAGGAGCGTGGTGGAGACCCCTCCAGATCTAGATGAAACTGTAAGGATCCTCATGGTTGAATTACAGAGTTGCAAGTCTGACAACGAGAGATTGATAAAGGAGCAAGAAAAACAAATGGAAATTAATGAAGTCTTGTTGCAGAGCTTATTCGATATACAGAGGTAGTTGCAGCATGGACCTGCAACCAGTCATGTGGACCGATGACATATGAAGAGAAGTCAAAGTCCACATGAGATACGAAAACATGGTCCCATAAGTGGCCACACTAGGAGGAGTACCTTGAGTAAGTTCCAACCTGGAGACAAGGGACACTCATCGGAAGAGTCCTCTGGAAAGGAAAATGGCAACTCTGAGGGATCCTCTAGTGGAAACACTAGCTCACATTCTTAAAGGAAATGAAAGAAGAGAAAGCATTCCAAAATTCATGACCCTAAAGAGGTCAAGAAATCCAAACCACCCTCTTTCAATGGAGAGATTAAGAAAGGGGAAAAGGTAGAAGCTTGTCTGCTTTCTTAAAAGAAGTACTTCAGAGTCCATGACTACTCTGAAAACTTGAAGGATCGAATAGCCATCTTCAAACTGATTGGAAAGGATTCCATTTGGTGGGAAGACCTTAGGAATGTGAAAGGAATCCATGAAGAGGACTTATCATGGAAGCAGTTTGAGAAACACTTCAAAAAGAAGTATCTATTAGAGAAATACTTTGATGGGAATACTAAGGAGTTCTATGAACTCAAGTTGGGACAACTCATCATAGAGGAATTTGTCAATAAATTCCTTGAGTTGTTGAGGTATGTACCCTACATAAAGGATGAAAAGGTAAAATTGAAATGATTTATTAGTGGGTAACCTCAGACCTACTGAAACAGGATTGAGTTTGACAAGACAAAGACCTTAAAATACACTATCTAGAAGGCAAGGTATTGTTATGAATAGTTCGAGAGTCAGACAGAACGTCGTGAGGACTGGAAGAAGAATACTTGTTTGGGATTCAATAAGAAGGGGTTTAAATCCTCAATACTTAAGAACTATAGGAAGGATTCTGGGATGATCCTTCCTACCCGAAGTGTGTATCAGAAAAATTTCCCCTTCTAGAGTGGAAATAAACATTTTGGATCAACCCCAGGAAAGACTGATAACCCAAAGAGAGAAACCTTGAAATATTGTGGTTGCGGAGAATAACATATACTGAGGGATTGTCCACACAGACAGAAGAACAATAGGAGAGTCTATAATGTCAAAGAAGCTACCATAGTCAATGATGTGGCTAGGAGCATGCCATGGATTTATGCAACCGTGGATAATAAACAAGACGACCACCAAGCTTCAGTGGTGGAGATGGAAGGTATGATTGCCAACCATTGGGTTTCTATTTTAATTTAGCATGGTTCTAATTTGAGTTATGTATCCCCTCAGACTGTTGATAAGTGTAAACTGCAACCAATTAGACATGTTAAGCCATGGTTGGTACAACTAGCCACTGGCACCAAAAGAAAAGTAATAGAGATCATACCAACTTGTAAATTCATTATGGATGGATTTCCCACCCAAGCGACCCTTAACATACTTCCCTTAGGATATTATGACATGTTGATTGGTATGGACTAGTTAGTTTCTTATAAAACTAGGTTGGATTGTTACCATAAAAAATTAGAATGTGTAAATGAATAAGGGAGAAAGATAACCCTCCAAGGGATTCAAAAGCATGTCTTAGTGAGACGAATATTAGCCCGTCAAATGAAAAAGTATTGAAGAAAGGGATGTCCTCTATATGCAATACAGGTGTTGGAATCTATTGAGGGTGACAAACCGAACCTGGAGGATCCCCCCATCTTAAGAGAGTATAGAGACGTGTTTCCATAAGAGGTATCGGGTCTACCTGCAAGAAGAGACATTGACTTCTCGATAGAACTTGCACCAGGAGTAGTGCCAGTGTTTAGGGCACCCTATAGGATGAGTACATCCAAGCTAGTTGAGCTCAAGATACATCTAAAGGAAATGGTGGAAAAAGGCTAAATCCGGCCCAGTGTATCTCCATGGAGAAAACCAACCTTGTTTCTGAAGAATAAAGATGGCACACTTCGACTGTGCGTAGATTATAGACAACTCAATAAGACAACCATAAAGAACAAGTATCCCTTACCAAGAATCGATGACTTGTTTGACCAATTAGGGGGTGCTTCCATTTTCTCAAAGATTGACTTAAGGTTTGGATACCATCAAGTCTGAATCAAGGATGAAGACATCCAAAAAATAGCCTTCAGGACCATATATGGTCACTATGAATTTGTGGTGGTGTCATGTAGATTAACCAATGCCCCTGCCACTTTTATGTGCTTGATGAATAATGTACTCAGCAAATTCCTAGACAGGTTTGTATTGGTTTTCATTGATGATATCCTAATATACTCCAAGAATAGAGAGGATCATGAATAACATATTAGACTTGTACTTCAATTACTAAGAAAGCATCAGCTCTACGCTAAGTTTAGCAAGTGTGACTTTTTCCATAAGAAAGTCCATTACTTAGGCCATGTTATTTATAAAGAAGGAGTGGCAGTAGACCCTGAAAAGATCAAATATATTATTTAATGGCCTACCCCAAAGGTTGTATCTAACATCAGATCCTTTATGGGCTTAGTAGAATATTATAGAAGGTTGCTAAAAGGATTTTCCAAGACTGGTTGTTCAATCACTGCCCTTCAGAAAAAGGGGGTTAAATTCACTTGGACATCCGAATGTGAAGAAATATTTCAAGAACTAAAATACCTTCTGACCCATGTGCCTGTGTTGAAGATTACAGACCCTGGTAATGACTTCCTTGTGTGCACAGATTCCTGGAAGGAAGGAATCACAGGAGTCATTATGCAAGAAGGGCGTGTAATTTTCTACGAATCCAGAAAATTGAATGAGCACAAAATCAATTATGTGATCCATGATCTAGGGTTGGCTGCAATAGTGCACGCTTTAAAAATGCGGAGGAATTACCTCCTAGGTAGAATATTTTTACTTATAATAGACCATTGTGGGTTGAGGTACATGTTTTATAAACTAAAAATCAATTCCAGACAAGCTAGGTGTATGTCTCTCCTTAGTGATTTTGATTTCAAAATAAAACATCAAAGGAAAGGAAAATAGGGTAGTCAATGCCCTTAGAAGAAGTGTGAAAATGATTCACCTGGCAGTGGTGAGCACCTATGAAACGTATGTTAGGGAAATAGTCAGGAATGCACAAGAAACAGATTCATTCTTCAAGATCGTGACCTCATACCTAAGGCAAGAGCCTACAGGGATAAAGTGTGAAGGATATCAGATGTTCGATGAAGGTCTAATGACTTACAAAAACAAATTGTATATCCCAAGTTGTGACAACTTGAAAAGGTTCATAATGGACAAACTGCACAAGACACCATATATTGGTCATCCAGGTTATCAGAAAATGATCATGGCCACTAGGAATCAATTCTATTGGCTTGGATTGAAAAAGGACATAGATGACTATCTAGTTAAGTGTATAGAATGTCAGCAAGTTAAGGAAGAACACCTGCACCCAGCAGGGTTGTTACAACCTCTACCAATTCTAGAATGAAAATGGGAAACCATATCCATGGATTTCATCACCGGATTACCAAAATCGGCCAAGCATAATGATGCCATCATGGTAGTGGTGGACAAATTGAGAAAGCCTTCTCACTTCGTCCTTGTCAAGTCAACTTGTAAGGAATTATATATTGCCAACATATTCATGAAAGAGATATTCAGACTGCATGGTATGCCTAGGGAGATTATATCTAACAGAAACACAAAGTTTACTTCGAACTTTTGGAAGTCCTTAATGGTTGGTTTTGAGACTAAATTGTTTTTTAGCACAACCTACCACTCTCAAAATCATGGACAGACAAAAAGAGTAAACCAGATATTATAAGACATGTTAAGGATGCATGTAATGCATCAGCCTAAGAAGTGGGAAGACTACCTGCCATTGGTAGAATTTTCCTACAACAACGATTATCAAGAGTCACTGAAGATGAGCCCTTTTGAAGCCCTATATGGTAGACAGTGCAAGATTCCAATCAGTTGGAGTAATCCATTGGATATAATTACAATCATACCCAACATGTTGAAAGAGATGGAACAACAAGTGATTCATATAAAGAAAAATCTGAAAATTTCTCAGGATAGACAGAAGAGTTTCGTCGATAGAAAGAGAACTCCTAGAGAGTTCAAGACAAGATACCATGTCTATCTCAGAGTTAGGCCCAGGAAGAGTTCCCTAAGAATGGGAACTTATGCCAATATGGAACCTCGGTATTTTTGACCCTTTGAAGTCTTAGATAGAGTGGGATTTGTATCCTATAGGCTAGCACTCCCTCCCACAGTAAAGGAACATAATGTTTTCCATGTTTCATTATTGAAGAAGTATGTACATGATTCTAATCATATAATTGAATGTTTTGTGATCTAGGTAGAGCCGGAGGGATAATTCCTACCAGAACCTCAATGCATACTAGACATGAAGGAAACCCCATTTAGGAACCGAACCATTGCATGGGTAAAGGTGCAATGGAAAAAAAAATTCCCAGATGAGGCTACGTGGGAAATGGAGGATGGCATGAGACATGCATATCCATTTTTGTTTACCTCTATATATACAGAGAATGTTGACAGATAGAACATCGAGTATGATGTTCCTTTAAAGGGGATGGAATTGTAACACCTTTGTTTCCCCCATTTTGTAAATATAATTATATGGGAAAAGAGACTATGGAAAAATCAATATGTTTGAATGTTTGATTTGATGGACCTTTGCATAAAAGTTCAATCAATGTAAATTTTGTTATTTACTAGAAAATGGATAAGTGTTGCATGACTGTTGGAAAGGGAGTTTGATAAGAGATACCACAAATGATATGAAAGATATGGTGAAGGGGACCAGGAATGGTTGTGTTAACCTCCACCAAACCAGTACCTTACTGTATTTAATTTCTTGGGACTAGAATAGTCCATTGACCCAGGAATGAATTATAGTCAGACTTGTAGGTGGGAAGACCTCCTCAATATTTAAAGAGGGGATGGGGCAGAGAACCCATATGTAAGTCTTTCAAAACTGACCATAGATTGGGAATTCGTGCCACATGAAATATTGTTGATGAAGGAAATAAAGGAAGGTGTGGTGGGCAGAGGAAGGCCTGGGAAGAGTGCAGAGATGAGAGACTAAGCTCTTGGGTTCAAGGAAGAACTAAGAGAGGAACATGTTATGGGCGTGGGAAATGAATAGCAAGGTTATGATACAAGATAATAAATGAGGTTGTTGAGTGACTGAGGAAGTACTCAGGCAGTCCTCCTTGCTTGGTATAGTGAAAATCATTTCCAATATCCTGCGAGAGGAGGAGAGTAACCTCTGTCCCTACTATCGTTGAACCGAAAGAAATTATTACATCTCAAAGCATCGTGATCTAGCTCGACGGTGGATAGTGTTAAATTCGTTAGGATTCACTGAGCCTATGGTTGGGTTGAAACGTGAACCCCTTTCAGCATTCACTTCCCGTTTTCTAGCTCTGATAAGTTTTTTTATACTTTATGCATTGAATTAGGAATAATGGATGCATGCATGTATTTATATATCTATAAATGGTTTTTGTATTGAAATGGTTAAGTTATGTGTTTGAGTTTGTTTCCTTGAGAACTTATTCTTCTATTTGATTTTCCATATGCTCTAGTTTAACCCTCGAAGGTGTTTTTCCGAGGGAATTACCTCACAGTTCCACAGTTGGAGAAACCTCTTGGCAATGCTATCGTCTCGGTAATTCCACGAGATTTTCCCGCCCTGTTTTAGAACTTGAAGTTTTGCGAACTAGGAAGGCGCTTCCTTCAAACCTGTAGTCTAAGAGACCTTAGGCTCCTGCCCACAATATTCACTAAATCTTGGCTAAGATTATAGTTTATAGCGCAAGATTCATCAGAGGGTCCATATGGCCAGTGTCTAGGAAATCTACGCTAAGACCAAACGTGTAACATCCCCGGCCTCACACCGGTCGGTCCACGCCACTCCTCAGATGCTTTACTTAGTTATCAAATCATCTTTTTAACATTCCCAACCTTCAAAGTGTCAGGCTACACGAGGGAACACTTCCGCTCTCTCACTGTGGAACATACTGTAACATACCCAGTATTCAACTCAGCTATGCCACATAAATTTTCTCTTCAAATTGCATGTAATTATAACATATACATACAATAGTATTTCGGAAGATTTACATATAAACATAAAGAAACAATTACATTCTGTAATATATGAATTCATACTGAAATAATAGTAAACATAGACATGCAGCATATACAGGGAAATACCCATAAACATACAAACAATTATAATCACATATATGATAAACTGTAACATAAGCACATAAATAATAATGCAGCATGTAAATTTATCACACGATTGATAATTATCTTGGAAATATTGTCACCAACTGTGTACAGACTGTCCATGAACCTCCCAGCCTTATACTACACTATTCATCACTCTCAACAGTGAGTCACCCCGGAGCTAGGACTAAACTCCACCCGGGTAAAGGGATTCCTATCCAGGATAAAGGCTCATAGACAACAGGAAAGACTCTGTCTCAGGTGCTCACTCAACTAACAACCTACAACCTCTCATTCCTCACATTCCTATCCCACCCAAGTAAGTGTGCCCTTTCTCTGCTCAACAGTCCTTTGGCTGCCTCACTTCCCTTCCAGGACTTCAGCAACAGGCCAGACAAGAAGTCTAAGAGAACTATAGTTGTAGTTTAGCACCTTCAAGAAATCAATTCCCATCAATTCTCTTGCTCAGAGAATTGCTCATGGGCCTGACAACCCGCCTCTTCAATTTCCCACGGGCCTAACAACCCGCTTCTTCAATCCCGCTCCCAAGCTAACCAGGTACACCAACCGAAAATGGTTATGGAAACAGGCTCAAATATAGTGAAATGGATGTTTGAAGGATAACTGACTGTGTGAGTAAAAAATGGTCATGGAATTATTGACTGGATGACTGAATGATGGAAGGAACCATGGGAGAGACGATCGCCTGAATCATTATGAGGGTGATCGTAAGGATGATTGTAAGAATGATGGTGAAGGTGTCAAAATGAGCTAAGTCCCCACGATATGTATACATGTAACCAACTTGAAACTTGTCATGTTGGAAGCTACTTTGGTCCACTTGTCCCCAACTTTACAACTTAGGATAAAATAATTATCCATACTTTATGTTTTAAGAAATATTAATATAATATTCCTTTTTGGCTTAAGCTCTCTAGATTAGCCCTTTCCCTTAAATTTTGTCCCTCCCTTTCCCTAACTGGTGAAGTTTAGTCCCCCATCTCTTTTATCATGGTCTGTCGGTGCACAACAATGTATTTTAGATTAATCATGAGACATATACAAAATATGTGCATTGGCCTTTAACATCTAGGCGCTCTGGCCTAATTCCAAAACATAAGCATCCTAGCTTATAATAACTGGCTCACCAGCCTACAACACATATCATATACACAAGACTCACTGACCTCCATACTACGCGCACTTTAGTTACTGTGCGCGGTATCCGGGAATGTGCACACTACATCATTTTACTGCGTAATGCATGCGCGCACTATGCCATGAAAGGAGCATTACAAAATGATGTCAAAACAACTCACCAGCTTAATTATACTTACATTACATTTGCAATTGGGTTTGATCGAGGGATATTACAATCCCCTCCCCTTATTTGTGCATTGTCCTCAATCCATCATATACCCATATACAACAAAAAAATTCAAAAAGATGTGGGTATTCTGTCCACATTGCATCCTCATGCTCCCAAGTAGCGTCCTCATGACTGTACCAGGTCCATTGGACCAGGGATGATTTTAAGGATATAAAATTATTTTAAAATGTAGAAACCTTGGCGAATATTATTAATCCTTCATATGTCAACTATAAATGTTTGGCGATATTTTTGTAAAAATATTCATATTTCTAAGTATTTTATATAGTTTTTATAAAATTTTGGCAACTTTTAAGGTAAAATAATTTTATCCTATAGAATTTGGGTGAATTATTTTTAAAATAGCGAGTCTCGTTTTTGGAAAAACCATGGAAAATTAGCCCACGAACGAAATTTATCCCCTAAAATCATCCCTACATTGGACCTTTACAATCCCTATGGCTCAATTCTGGAGCTTCTTGATTTTTCGGTCCAAAATGCACACTGGATGCACTTGAAAAGTGCCTTCTTTCTCCACCTCAATCGCATTCCAATCAATAACATGATTAGCATCAGGTATATATTTCTTTAGCAATGATACATGGAATAAATTATGAATAGACATATATGCGGGCAATGCAATCATATAAGCAATTGGACCAATCCTCTCTAGGATTTCAAATGGCCCACAAAATCTGGCTGCCAACTTGGTGCAGCTTCCCAACTTCAGGGAACTCCTGTTATATTTCACCTTCAAGAAAACATGATCACCCACTTTGAACTCTCTGTGGGTTCTGTTCTTATTGGCATAACTTTTCTACCTGTCTTGGGAAGCTTTTAAATTCTGCTTAATTTTTATCATTTGGTCCTCCATCTCCTTGAGCAACTCTGGCCCAACTACTGTCCTATCAAATGGATTATCCCATCTCACTGGAGTATTGCACTTTCTGTCGTAAAGTGATTCAAATGGGATCATCTTCAACAATTCTTGATACCCATTGTTGTAAGCGAATTCTACCAAGTGTAGGTAGTCTTCTGATTTTGATGGTTTTTTCGTCACACACATTCTCAATATGTCTTGTATCACTCTATTCACCCTCTCTGTCTGTCCATAAGACTCAGGATGATAAGTTGTACTAAATTTTAGATTCGTTCAGAATCCTTTGAACAATCCTTTCCAGAAATTCGAGGTGAATTTCAAGTCTCTGTTTGACACAATTGTTTTAGGAATTCCATGCAATCATGCCACTTCCTTCATGAAAATATCAGCAACATCTGCTACCTTATGAGTTATTTTCTGTGGAATAAAATGGGTAGATTTTGTAAGCTTGTCCACCACCACCATGATCGAATCATGCAACTTGCCTATTCTGGGCAATCCCATAATAAAATACATTGTCACCACTTCCCACTTCCATTCAAGAATAGGAAAAGGTTGCAGAAACCCTGCTAGGTGCCTATACTTAGCTTTAACTTGCTGGCATTCCATACATCTAGCAATGTATTCAGTGATTTCTCTTTTCATTCCTGGCCAAAAGTAATGGCTCTTGATCGCTGCCATGGTTTTATGATATCCAGGGTGCCTTGAATAAGGGACATTATGCATTTCATGAAAAATCATATGTTTCAAGTCCTAGACATTTGGAAAAAAAATTATGTTCTTGTGCAACAACATTCCATTTATTCCCAAATTATAATTATCCACCTTTTGTGGCATCTTACCCTGTTGTAGCTTTGCTACAAATTCTTTGTATTGAAGATCTGCATTTGCAGCCTCCAGAATTTTTCTTTTAATATCATGCTGATACATGCTAATGGTTGTAGCAAGTAGTTCATGCACCCTCCTGCTAAGTGCACCAACCACTTTATTATCTTTCCCCTTGATATGCTTTATATCAAAATCATATTCACTTAGAAATTCTAACCATCTTCTTTGCCTAGAATTTAGATTTGGTTGATCAAATAAATATTTCAAACCATTGTTGTTTTTTCTTAACTCAAACATATTCCCCATGAGGTAGTGTCTCCATTTCCTCAAGGCATGCACTATGGCTCCCAACTCCAAATCATGAGTGGCATAGTTTCTTTCATGATCCTTCAACTTCCTTGATTCATAACATATAACAAACCCATTTTGACTGAGGTCTCCACCAAGTATATCATTACATGCATCTGTGCATACAATGAAATATTCATTTGGGTCTGCAATCCTTAATATTGGAGCACTTGTCAATAATTTTTTCAAGTGTTGGAAACTCTTTTTGCAATCCAGTGTCCACTGAAACTTCACCCCCTTTCTTTGCAAGGAAGTGATTGGGTGTGCAATCTTTGAGAATCCTTCAATAAATCTTCTATAGTAGCCTGCAAGACCCATGAATGATCTCACCTCTGTCACAGTCTTTGGCACTGACCATTCTCTAATGGCTTCTATCTTCTCAGGATCCACTACTATCCCATCCTTTGAAATGATATGCCCCAAATAATGAATGTGTTTCTGATAAAATGAGCACTTGCTCAATTTGGCATACAATTGATGCTCCCTTAATACTTGCAAAACCATCCTCAAATGATGTTCATTCTCTTCCTATGACTTAGAATATATACGAATTTCATACAAAACGACAATGACAAACTTGTCCAGATATTCTCAGAAAACACCATTCATTAAGCACATGAAAATAGCTGGTGCATTTGACAACCCAAATGACACCACTTTGAACTCATAATGACCATACCTTGTCCTGAAGGAAGTCTTGCTTATATATTCTTCTTTAATCCTTACCTGATGGTATCCTGATCTGATATCTATCTTTAAAAATATCTTTTCATCCCTCAATTGATCAAAGAGATCATATTCATCAATCCTTGGCAGAGGATACTTGTTCTTAACAATCACTTTATTCAACTATCTGAAGTCAATGCACAATATTAGTGTTCCATATTTATTTTTCACAAACAAGACTAGGGCACCCCAAGGTGATACACTTGGGCGTATATACCCCTTCTTCATAATTTCTTCAAGCTGCATTTGCAACTCCTTCAATTCTGGTGTACTCATTATGTAAGGAGTCTTTGACACTGGCACTGCTCTAGGCATTAGATTTATAGAGAAATCAATGTCTCTTTTTGGGGGTAGTCCTGGTACTTCCTTAAACACATCTTCAAATTCTTCCAGGACTGCATAATCTTCCAAATTTGGCACCTTATCTTTAGGTGTCTCTTCCATATGAACTGCAAATATTTGATATCCTTTTCTGTAACATTTCTTCAACTGCAATGCTGAAATTTTTCTGATGGTTACTGCTCTGGGAACTCCCTTCACTTTCCTTAATTTCCCTTCTTCATTCAAGAAAGTAAATTCTTTGTTGTGATAATCTAGGACAGCATGATGTTGGTCCAACCAATCCATCCCAATTAGACAGTCATAGGAACCTAAAGGTAAGATGTTCAAATCTGGCGTGTTTAGTCCATTCATGTCCATCAGGCATGACTTAACCATCTCATTAAATTTTCTTCTGGCTCCTGTAGCCAGTTGTACCAACCAGGATTTCCCATGCTTGCTTCTTGGCAATTGCAAACTTTCCACCATCTTAGGGTTTATATAACTATGACTAGCTCATGAATCAATTAAAATAGCAATGGTTTGGTTGTTGATCATACCTTCCACTTCAATCATGTGGGACTGATACTCTGCTTGCTTGTTGTCTAGGGCTGCATAGATCCTTGGAAAATATCTACCCATGTCCTCCATGATTTCTACGTGTTGTACATTGTGAATAGCCCTACCTTTTTCACCTCTATGAGGATAATATATGAACCTATGATTTCCTTTACAACCCCAACATTGAATAGGTGGATGCCTTGGCCTTTGACTCCCTGTGTCAATCGTTATGGGTTTTTTAGGCATTTTATGTCATTGTGGATTATTTCTAAAGAATTGTGGCTTAGATCCCTTCTTCCTCTGATCCATATTGAATTTCCTTTTGTCTTCCCAAGCCTTTTGGAAATCTAGCCTTGCTTTTTGCTGATCATATGGGCATTTAGCTTGCCTTATGGTCTCTTACAATGTCTTGGGATCATCATACTGTATTTTTTCACTGGATGAATGATGGAAATCCACTCAAATACCTTTAAATTTTGACTATTTCGTCATTGATGAAAGAGAAATACTTCAGCAGCTCTAGAAACCTTCTCTCATATTCATCTATGGTCATACTTCCAATCTTGAGTTCAAAGAACTCTTTCATTTTATTGTCATAGTATCTCTTAGTTAAGTATTTCTTCTCAAAATACTTCTTGAATTCCCTCCAAGCAACACTTTTCTCTCTAATGTGTTTCACCTGCACAAGCTGAGCCCACCACATGGAGGCCTTTCACTTGAGTTGATAGATAGAAATTCTACCTTTTGCATGAGAAGAATAATTATGCAATTGAAAATACTTTCTCATGCCTAGAAACCATGTTTCTGCATCTTCATCCTTCTTGTGCTCACCATCAAATGTAGAAGGTTTGATTTTGTTCATTTCTCCTCATAGCTCATCCACCCCAGACCTCTTATGCCTTCTAACATAGAATGGACTTGATTTGTTTCCTGCTCTCTTATTGGAATGCCTTGGGGAGTGATGGTGGTGTCTACTAACACTTCTTGCTTTTATTTTCTCATCTGAAGACTTGTGACTTCCATATTTGCTTAAGACACTCTCCTTAACCAATTTATTTTCTATTCTATTCAATCCCTCCAATAACTTCATGTTGAAGTCATCCTACTGCTCCTTGGCTCTCATAAGCCTTTCATTATCATCTTTATGGATTTGGACATCCTTCTGCAAATTTTTAAAGGTCTCTGCCATATTCATCTTTTCATTCCTTTATTCTCCATGTCCATTGGAGTTTGTTCCTTCAATGCCCAAATGGACATCCATCCCTCTGCTCTCATCTTGTTGATTGTAATTCCCCTGTGCCTTTTCCATTCCTATGGAATCTGCACTAATATGATCTAGTTGTTGTTAATTATGAAAAATGTGCAACCATCAAAACTTATCAGGCTAACAATTCAACAATTCATGAAAAATATGAACCATTTTGGTTCAATATATACATCAGAATTATCTCTTTTTATTTCTTAGTGTTATCACTATGAAAATTCTAGATAAGACCCAAGTCTTGATAATATAGACGCGCGACGCCTTCAAAGATACATCTGGGAAAAAGGTGGTTTTCCGAAAGAAATTTCACCAAGATGCGGTATCATGTGTTTCAATATGTCAAAACCACCACTCATGGAACGGGCGATGGCTAGTCAGATCACCCTGTTTCCCTCGTTCGGTACTTCACAGTTGTATGACATCAGTTGAATGCCTCCATATAACGAACTCAAAATCTAATCATTTGAACTGGATTAGATGAACATGGAAACCGAACACACTTGTACGTAGTCCATCTGTGCTTCATAATTTGGATTCCATAACTACCAATCCTCAAGTATGGAGGCATCAAATTATCCATAAACGGAGTAATCTCCAAATTGCTCAACTTTCTTCTCTCTGTAAAAGCATTTCGATATCCATAAACTGAGGTACATGGACAAGGCTAAATCCAGTGAGACTGGCTATTCAGGCAACATGCTAGACTTTCCTGTGAATAAGGAGGAAAGGGTACTTGCTCATATTCTAGAGTCTAAATTCCACACAGAGTCGGCTATAGACTCGTAGTTGGAAGTCAAGTTGAATCCTACTATGAAGGATTTAGTCATCAATAGGCCAGTTGCTAAGAAGAAAAGGAGCAAGTGGTAGAAGAAGGAAACCACAGCTGAAATGGCCGAAAGTGCTTGAGAGAATCAACTGGTCTGGTTAGATTCTTTAAAGGAGGAGATCACTAAGTTGAAATGAGTCCTCGAATAAAAGTACATTTCAACAATTTTTGGTCAAATGGTAGCAGAGGTAAGGGGCACCAGAGATGATATTCATGTTCTTAAACGGTCCCTTTACAATATGATAACTGTTATCATTCCCTTTTTGTAATTTTGGGATTAATACGATTATATAAATGCAGAAGCGGACTTGAACTGTTTATTACAATATTCTAACTGGTAGTGTTATGAGTCTTTCTTTCTTTCATAGTATGTTTTTCTTGTAAGCTTATAATTCACTTCCATATGTCTGAATCAGAGGAATATAAAACTCAGAATAAATATAATTTTGAGATGTGCTCGGCTTAGCAATTTAAACTATATTTATTTCTTCTCAAACCAACTCTAAATTCATTTTAAATAATGCTCTGATGCGGTTGTGTGTTTCTTTTTCCTCTAATACCATGCAATTTTTTTTATTAAACTCAGACTCATCGCCTTCCAAATGACTTCGGGCGCACTAAAATTCAAACTGTACACCCATATTTATCATGCACGGAAATACCACAAGGTAAATCGTGCTTCTGTGCACCTATATCCACTATGCATTTGTTCTCTGTCGCGCCAATAACTTGTGCGCACTACTTTTGCGTTGTGCGCCAATATCCACTGCGCACATTTTTGGTATCGCACTCTAATATTCCACATGCATTTCACCCTATGCATTGCACAATGACAAATTTCAATATGCCCCACCACACACAATAATCTGCGCGCACCATTGAATATATTGTCGCGAGACAACTTATACTCATACTATGCGCGCACCAACCAAACTCCTCTGTGTTTTGCAATACTTGCGCACCCCATGTGCACATTACTATGTGTTTTCTCACCACACAAATATAAATTCAGCATGTGCATCTGCACACAATATTCTTCCGCGCAATGCCACAATTTACCGTGCACACCTGCACTGATCAAAATCTGGACCAAGGGTCAAATTTTAGCCCAAAAATAAACGTTCTCGGAATCACTTCAAAACGGACGAGAGCGTAGGCCTCGTCGTCACGAACCCAACGCAATTCGTTTCGTCTCAAACTGACATCAGGAGCGAGAGATATCGTGATATGTCTGAATCGTCAAATAGGTAAAAAAATGGATGTTGACTATGCAGTCCGTACAGTCCGTATGGATGTTGACGTGGCATGATTGTACGCTGATGTGGATTGATCATACATGCTGACGTGGTAGAGGTGACGTGGTAGTTTAATTTTGGCAGACTTGGGTGAATCATTTGTTGACACGTGGCAGTTATTGGGAAAATGGTAAGGTGCCACATGGCCCAATCATGGGCTGCCACGTGGCACCCCGGTATTGGTTGAATTGGTTGTTGTTCAAAATTTTGTATAGTCCACCAGATTTGAACCATGGACCTCCCCCTTTGGCAACGATTTGGTAGAGTGTGGGCTACCACTAGCCCACACCGTAGTCCTTGTTATGTATACGAGGTTTATTATATTTGAATTAACATATTGTAATGTGTGGAGGGGGGTTGGGCCAGGGCTTAGCCCCGACCCGAGGTTGTATTGCATACCATATGACCACATATGGGTGCGCGCATTGTTTATTCAACCAATTTGAAATGGTTTAGTTTTAGCCCGCGTTTTTATTACTTTTAAACCATATGACCTTTGTTATATGTGCGTGGGGTTTTTAAATTGTGGTTTGAACGGTTCAAACGACCCGCCATGTGTCGTGGCCTTATTTGCCTACAAATGGTTAGCCTTTTTATAATGCACAAGGTCATATGGAGGACCATATGTGCCCAGGTGCTAGGCGGTTAGGGGCTGGTGCGCCCATAACCATCCTACAGTTTGCACCATTGGAGCGGTTGCGCCCGCTGCTGGGTTTAAACACAAATTTGGAGCATGTTCTTGGTTCAAGCACACAGAGGTGTGTTTTGGCAAACTAGAGCCAGCAAGCTTGAAGGAAGAGGATGGCAGGAGGCCTATCTTTCTCATTTTTTGGCCGAATGAGGTGCCGTAAAAGCCCAGCTAGGGGATTTTGGACGTCCTGAATCCATTGGCACTGTTATCAAGGCCATTTCAAGACTTCTTTTGCAGGTTTTGCACCATTGAAGTTTCAACAAGCTCCAGGGAGCTTGAAGCCCTCATTGATGGAGGACATGTTTTGGTGAGCCTATGTTTGTTTTCTGTGATTGAATAATCATGTTTGGCTAATTTTTATACTCTGAACACATTGGGATAGGTTTCAAAGGATTTTGAGGACTTTTAGAGGTGTTTTTACCACAGATAAGCTCAGGGAAGCTTAAGGCCACATGTAGAAGAGGTCATGCCCGGATGAGCCATGATCCGTTTTTAGAGTTCTATTAGTCATTTTTGGGGTTTTTATGTGTTCTGATATCAATGGTATAGTCTGTTTTTCCATTGGAGTTGAGAAGCATCTTGTAAAAGAACTTTTGACAAATTAATCCTAGAGAACCAAGTACATTGATGGAGGCTCAAGGAGATGTAGCCCAGAAGGGGGTGAACTCCTTTATCATGTTGTTTTTGTTGTGGGTTTGATGGTTTATTTGCTGCAATTTATGTTTCTATGTATTTATTGAAAGTACATATTTAACCATTTAAAATAACATATCCTCACACATAAGCATTTACAAGAAGATACATAAATTTGGCACATAAACTATCTTGCATATTTTAACACATGAAGCAAGGTGTTGTAAAGTTTATTTTAATGAAGTGGAGGGTGCTTGCATAGCATAACAAGTCAGCCTTCTATTTTCAGATCAGGTGGTATCAGATCATAGTTTGTTTTGCTGATGTGTTTTCCATTGATAGCTTGAGATTTAGTTGTTGGTATTGTGCAAGTTTTGTGTTGAAGTTGGATATATTCCAAGGATGGAGGAAGATTCAAGCATTGATAGTTCTCATACATTTTCATTATCTAAATTCTTTGACAAAGAAGAGATTCTAACTATGAGAGATTTGATGAAAGAGATGTGTGAAGACAGAAATGTGAACATTTCTCTTGAAGAGCAGTTGATGGCCATGAAGCAGGAGAAAGACCAGCTTCTTGAAAGGTTGGATGAGATGGAGATTCAACTCCATGAGGCAAAAGAAACCCTTACCAAGTACATGCATGAACATGAGGTATGCAATGTTAGTTTATCTTCTAATTCCTCTCAAGATGAATGTTTTGGTGTTTTTGAAAATCACACAAGAGGAATA